>MU761123.1:49728-65182 GCA_026770625.1 Nicotiana glauca | reverse complement strand
GGGGGGGGGGGGGGGGGGGAAGGCGAAGTCATGGTGAAATTTTGGGCATGATTGGAGCATCGCCGCCGGGGGCGGTGATTTTCGGCCGGCGGCATTAGGGTGGAGGGCGGCGGAAGGGAGGGGGGATGGCCGGCGTTACATGGGAGAGGGTTGGTGTACGAGGAAGATGCATATGTTTTTTAGGGTTAATGACAAATTCAGACACTTTTATTAATTGTCTGAGATTGAAGCTGGGCCGTTGGATTAGAGGAAATTGAGGGCCAGGATTGAAGAGCGTTGAAACGACGCCGTTTCATGCCTGTGGGAGCTGGACCGGTTTAGCCAGGATTGGGCCTGGGTTGAAGGCGGGTTCAGGAATGATTTTTGGTTTGAGCCCTGGCAGAATTTATTAAAATTGGCCCAAATTGGGTCTTCTAATAAAGGCCACTCTTTTAATTGTTTTCTTCTTTTATTTCTTTTAATTATTTATCTCTTTTTTTATTACTTTTGTATTTTTATGTATTTTTCATATGAACTAAAATGCACAGATAAAATGCAACAATTACCAGAAAATAACACAAAAATTCACAAAAATTGTAAAATAATAAAAAAATTGTTCTGTTTGAATTTTTGGGAATAATTATCTTAGGGCAAAAATCACGTGCTCACAGCTGCCCCTCTTTGCCCGGAAACACAAAGAGTTTTCGTGCAAAGATAAGTGAGTGGAAATGAACGATTTTTGCCCGTTCGAATATTCCGTGTGAAGCATTTTTGAAAAGTTTGACCGCACCCTGCTTTAGAGGTTGCCTACATATCCTAGGCTAAACAGGAATCAGGTCAGTGTAGTTCGGGAAGGTTTGGTAGCTGGGACTACCAGGAGCTGTGATTTCATTATTGTTGCTGCTGCTACTGCTCGCTGACCTATTTATTACACTGTGTCAAAATAAAAAGAAGCTAGCCTAAGCTACGATCTATGAATTACAAAAAGTTCCTATCTATGTCTTCAAACTTGCTCTTGTGTGGCCTTGAACTTGTATTTTTTCATTGGACTTCTTGTGTTGTTGCCTTGCATTATGATTGGGGGATGTTTTGCCATTCCTCCGAGTGATGCTTGACTGCTACAACTGAATATGTGCCTCTATTCTCCAGGTGGACTCCTGGTTGCTGACGCTTGAATATTATTCCCTTGTTCTCCAGGTGGGCTCCTAACTGCAACAAAATAGACAAACAAAGAAAATTTCCTGCCCCGGTTTGGTGACTGGGCACATCATGTTATCCTATATCAAAATTAAAAGCTAAGATTTGGATTGTGCTTCCCTTATTTTCCAGGTGGGCGCCTGACTGCTGAAGCGTGAAAAGTATTCCCTTGTTCTCCAGGTGGGCGCCTGCTTGCAATGCTTGAAAAGTATTCCCTTGTTCTCCAGGTGGGCGCCTGCTTGCAATGCTTGAAAAGTATTCCCTTGTTCTCCAGGTGGGCTCCTGACTGCAACAAAAAAAAAACAAACGAAGAAAATTTTCTGCCCCAGATTGGTAACTGGGTACAACATGTTATCAAATATTAAAAATTAAAAGCTAAAATTGAATTGTACTTCCCTTGTTTTCCATGTGGATGCCTGACTGCTGAAGCTTTTAAAGTATTCCCTTGTTCTCCAGGTGGGCGCCTGCTTGCAATGCTTGAAAAGTATTCCCTTGTTCTCCATGTGGGCTCCTGACTGCAACAAAATAAACAAACAAAGAAAATTTTCTACCCCAGTTTGGTGGCTGGGCAAACTTGCGAGTTGATACTTAAGCTATTGATACGATGGTGAGAGTAAAACTAAAGACTTTATTGGCATGTACGCCCTTGTGAGTGAAACTATTTAACTGAGATTTTTATCCTAGGAGAAAATTTATCAGACTAGGTTTTCTATCTTAGGAGAAAGATTCATCAGACTAAGATGCGGATCCTAAGAGGGAGTTCATCAGACTAGGGTTTTTATCTTAGGAGAAGATTCATCAGACTAAGATGTAGATCCCAGGAGAAGGTTCATCAGACTAGGTTTTCTATCTTAGGAGAAAGATTCATCAGACTAGGTTTTCTATCTTAGGAGAAAGATTCATCAGACTAAGTTTTCTATCTTAGGAGAAAGATTCATCAGACTAGGATGCAGATCCTAGGGGAAGGTTCATCGGACCAGGTTTTCTATCTTAGGAGAACAATTCATCAGACTAAGATTTTGATTCTAGGATAAGGTTCCTCAGACTAGGTTTTCTATCTTAGGAGAATGATTCATCAGACTAAGATTGTGATCCTAGGAGAAGATTCATCAGACTAGGTCTTCGGTTATCTTAGGAGAAAGATTCATCAGACTAAGATTTTGATCCTAGGAGAAAGTTCATCAGACTAGGTTTTCTATCTTAGAAGAATGATTCATCAGACTAAGATTTTGATCCTAGGAGGGAATTCATCAGACTAAGATTTTTATCCTACGAGAAAATTCATCAGACTAGGTTTCCTATCTTAGGAGAAAGCTTCATCAGACTAAGATTTAGACCCTAGGAGAAGATTCATCAGACTAGTTCTTTTGTTATCTCAGGAGAAAGATTCATCAGACTAAGATTTTGATCGTAGGAGAAAATTCATCAGACTAGGTCTTTTGTTATCTTAGGAGAAAGATTCATCAGACTAAGATTTTGATCCTAGGAGAAAGGTCATCAGACTAGGTTCTCTATCTTAGGAGAAAGGTTCATCAGACTAAGATTTAGACCCTGTTATATTAGGAGGAGGTTTCATCAGACTAAGATTTTTATCATAGGAGAAAATTCATCAGACTAGGTTTCCTATCTTAGGAGAAAGGTTCATCGGACTAAGATTTAGACGCAAGGAGAAGATTCATCAGACTAGGTCTTTTGTTATCTTTGGAGAAAGATTCATTAGATTAAGATTTTGATCCTAGGAGAAAATTCATCAGACTAGGTTTAGATACAAGGAGAAGGTTCATCAGACTAGGTTTTCTATCTTAGGAGAAAGATTCATCAGACTAAGATTTTGAATCCTAGGAGAAAGTTCATCAGACTAGGTTTTCTATCTTAGGAGAATGATTTATCAGACTAAGATTTTGATCCTAGGAGGGATTCATCAGACTAAGTTTTTTATCCTGTTATGTTAGGAGGAGGTTTCATCAGACTAAGATTTTTATCCTAGGAGAAAATTCATCAGACTAGGTTTCCTATCTTAGGAGAAAGGTTCATCGGACTAAGATTTAGACCGTAGGAGAAGATTCATCAGACTAGGTCTTTTGTTATCTTAGGAGAAAGATTCATCAGACTAAGATTTTGATCCTAGGAGAAGATTCATCAGACTAGGTCTTTTGTTATCTTAGGAGAAAGATTCATCAGACTAAGATTTTGATCCTAGGAGAAGATTCATCAGACTAGGTCTTTTGTTATCTTAGGAGAAAGATTCATCAGACTAAGATTTTGATCCTAGGAGAAGATTCATCAGACTAGGTTTAGATCCCAGGAGAAGGTTCATCAGACTAAGACTTTGATTTGGAGAAAAATCCATCAGACTAGGCCTTTTATCCTTGGAGGAAAACAAATGTGAAAAGAAATGGCAGCATTTTGTGCATACTAGCAAGACAGGCAAGGGAAAAGATTTGAGAAACTTCCTTTTTGTCGTCTCTCCTCTTCTTCCCTTTTCTTTCCTTCTTTTCTTCTCTTTTCTTCTTATTGTTGAACCAACTTTCTTGCACTGCTTTGTTCCTGTTTCAAACAAAGAAAACTTGTGAGTTTAAAATATGGTGGTTGGTTTGTGGCCTTGAACTTTGAGGGAGGCCCGATATCCTCCATTTGTTGCATTGCATGAACTGTCATCTTCCTAATCTTCATGTCTCATATGAATCCCACAGCATGTCTATTGTCCCCACCTCGTGTATATGATGCTCTTCCTCGATTTAACCACTGATTTCGGCCTTGAGTTTATTGTTCCTTCACTCACCATGATGACTGATCCTCGCTTGGAGACCTCGCTAACCCCTTTCCTTAATTCAACAAATATCTCTAATCCGTTCACCAACCATTCTCCATTTGTTGCATTGTTCATGAATTGATACGTACCACGCCCTTGTATTTCACACGATTCCCAAAGCATGTTGATTGTGGCCAACTCATTGTGCTTGCTATTTTTTCCTGACTTGACGCCTTGATGTGTTCACCAGATCCTGTTTTGTTTAATTGGAAAGCTTGGTGGCAGATTTTGAAGTCATTTCTCACTTGTTTTGAACAACCAACCTAGGAAGGGGGAGTAAAACAAGGTGGGATGAATAGAGTAAAGGATAATGGAAAGAGACGATTCCTAACAAGAAACTTATAGAGTAGCAACCATCAGATGTGGATATCGACTCTAGCGACCTTGACATGCACCTGAAGCCTACTCTGTTTAGCAAATCTAATGTTCGACTTTTGTTGTACCTTTTCGCCGTGAAACTGGGCTTCAATGCTCCACTTGCCCGATCTGATTCACAATCCTTATTCGACTTGTGGTGCCCGTAGGGTTTTTACCATCAAGCCTCTCTCATTTTGGTTTTTCTGTCAACTCACCATCGCCTTATGGTGCCTGTGAAGGTCTTCACCAATAAGACTCTCTCATTTTGATTTCTCTCAGCTTTCATTGCCTTTGGGTATCCGTGAAGGATTTCATCAACAAGACTCTCTCATTTTCATTATTTTTCTTCTTGCACCGGAGTGTTTGCTTCTTGTACCGGAGTGTGGCCTCTAACATGATTCACCTCTACTTGCTTGACTCGGCATTTCTTGAAGACTGATCAGAAGGTCTTTCTTTGGACCGTAATGCAGGCTTTTGGATGGGGTTAGAAAGAAGGGTATCATGGCTCAAAACAATTCAACACGGGTTCAAAAATTACAACTTAGGAATCAAATTTCTCACAACCCACAACTTCTGCCCCAGTTTCCTTCTTGTGGACTTTTGTGTTTTTGTTTCGGTGTGACTGAACCTCAGAGAGAGGCTGCCTACGTATCCTTTCGGAATCAAGTCAAACGTATTTCAGGCGACTACTTTTGTTGTTGCAGTCTGTCCTTTCTTCCACTTTCTTTTCCTTTCTTTTCATTCTTTTCTTTTCCTTCTCTTATCTTTTCTTTGATTTTTCTTTTCTTTTCTTTTTATCCTTTTTTTTCTTTCTCTTCTTTTTCTTTTCTTTTCTCTTTTCTTTTCTTTTAATTTCTCTTTTTCTTTTCTTTTCACTGTTTTTCACTTGTTTTTCCACTTACTTCCCCCGCTCGGGCTTACGAGTTTTATCATTAATTCTGAAAGAGGGGTATGCAAAAAAACAACCAAGTCTCAAAGGGGTAACAAAGGATAAAGTGTTTGGATAGCAAAACAAAACGCCTTCGTCATTCCAATCTCCAAAACATGCCAAGTACAAACTACACAGTTAAACAAACTGAGGAAAACACACATAATACCTTTTGATTGATTCACATATTTGCCTTCTGTATTTTTCAATTACCTAGCACCATTGGACAAAAATGTCGATACCATAAACGGTACCTGTAGACTTGGGGCAAACTTGCCTTTTGGCTTCAAACTGATACGGCATGATGCGCTTCAACACTAA
This sequence comes from Nicotiana glauca, assembly GCA_026770625.1. Lineage (NCBI taxonomy): Eukaryota > Viridiplantae > Streptophyta > Magnoliopsida > Solanales > Solanaceae > Nicotiana > Nicotiana glauca. The sequence goes on along the minus strand of MU761123.1, from coordinate 59,588 downwards.
TTCTTTATGTTCTATCTGCCCCCAGCTTCACTTGATTTGGGCTTGAAGTGATCTCAGAATGCCTTTACTTATTTCCCTCGAATGTCCTTACATTGCCAACATTGTTTCATTGCTCCATTACTAAACTGACTTTTAAAGACCAGACTGAGAATTATGCGTGTATGTCATGTCACTAGAACCAGCATGAAAAGAATTGTAAAAGGAGAAGGGAACTAAAAATGACCAAAAATGGCGGGAGACAGAGAATTGCATTAGACTGACGGTGAGAGGGTTTAAACAACAAAACAAGCAAACTAAACTAGTTACAGCCCTTGAACAAACCTAGACGACACTACACAAGCTACTACGACTAGATAAACGAGGCAAAATGAAAGGGTAGAAGGGTTTGAGTCACAAGACAATACCCGGATTACAACCCTGAAAATAACCCGGACAACAGAAATGAAAACAAAATAAACCACCAAAACTCCACACTAGCTAACCAAGAGATGGAGCGTCTTTCCAACCACAAAACTCGACATCTTATCCACTGGATTGCCCATCAAAATTGCTGGGGACTCCATTCACCGAGTTTCCGAAAGGATTCTCATACTCCCTGTCACCATGGATATTCCCCACAAAATATGCGCCATCATGTGCAGGTAAAGGATTCTGTGCAATGTTCTGGGTGGCGCTATCTTGGACCGCAATTACCCCTTCCTGCATCATTCTTTCTATCTCCCTTTTCAAATCCCGGCAACTTTCGACATCGTGCCCCTGGGCACTACAACGGTTTTCACACCTTTTAGAAGGGTCAAAGCTTCTTGCACGCTTGTCCACATGATTCGGAGGGACCGGTGCAATCAGGTTATAATGCTTTAGTTTCTCAAACAAATCTGATATGACTCTCCGATAGGAGTGAAAGTTTCCTGCTTCTGTGCCCTCTCTAGCTTGAAATTTTGATTGGCTCACAAACCTGCTCCAGGGGGAGTCTTGTAAGCTCTTGGAGGTGGGTAGGTTCTTTGAGTTGGGTAGGCGCTTTGTGGGGTGGGTGCGCCACATTGCACATGGGTAGGATGTTGGGGATATGTGTGGGCATGGTGGACAGAGAAGTGGAGACCACAGGGTGGGTAATAGTGCTGTGGAGTGTAGGAGTAGGTTTGGGGACGGGGTCGAGGTTGATGGTAATAGGGTGATGGTACCCTAGACTAAGTTCTCGAGTCAACTACCGCCACATCTTCTTTCTTTTTCTTTCCCAGTACCCCTCCAGTGCCGCTCTGTATAGCCTGGGTAGTTGCCTTGATTGCCGAATAGCTCATGATTTTATAGGATTTGAGCCCCTCTTCAACCATACTGCCCATTTTCACTACCTCGTTAAAAGATTTTACCACTGCTGACACTAGGTGACCATAGTAGGTAGGCTCCAAAGCCTGTAAGAGGTAATCGACCATCTTGCTCTCTCTCATTAGAGGATCGAATCTTGTTGCCTGCTCTCTCCACCGAAAACCGTACTCCCTAAAGCTTTCCCCAAGCTTCTTCTCAATTTTAGTCAGTGACAGACAGTCTGGGACGATTTCGAGATTGTACTGGAAATGACACGCAAACGCTTGGGCCAAATCATCCCAAGTGTACCATCGAGCATGATCTTGGCGCGTGTACCATTCCAAGGCTGCGCCACTAAGACTTTGGCTGAAGTATGCCATCAATAACTCATCCCTTCCCTTGGCTCCTCTCATCTTACTGCAAAATCCCCTCAGATGGGCTACAGGATCACCATGTCCATCATACAAATCAAACTTTGGTAATTTGAACCCTGCTGGCAGCTGCACATCGGGAAATAGCACAAATCTTTGCAGGCCACACTGACTTGGCCACCCAATCCTCGCATGTTCCTGAAGGATTTCTCCAGGCTTTTTACTTTTCAAAACATCTCTTCATGTGCCGGATCCTTAAGCGGTTTGTCAGTTTCCACCGGGAGCTCAAAGTGAGGGGTGTAGGAATATGGCTCAGGAGTTTTAACGGTAGGCTCAAGAGGGTAGTGCTGGCTGTTGTAAGTTGGAAACAATGGCTCACTGGAAGATCTTTGCAATGTGGAAGGCGGAGGCGCCACAAAGACAGGGGTGATTGGTGGAGGAGGGTTTTGTTTGGATGGTGCTGCTTGGGGAGGATAGGGGGTGGTGCCATAATTCTGTTGGTAGAAAGGGAAAGCTAGAGATGAATTCACAGTAGGAGGCTCCTAAGACTGAGCCAAAGGTGGGATATATGCTGGATTGGCGGGGTAAACTGGCGCCGGTAGACCCTTAGACCAGGCCTGATGTATCTCGGCCATCTGATGCCTCAACTTATACATCTCTTCCCTGATTGATTTGACATCCACCACTTCTACCTCTTTTGATGGGTCCACGATACTGGCATCTGCTTCTTGTCCTGTCATGTTCAGTTTGTTTTTTGACCGGGTATTGTAGGAATGGGTTGCCAGGATGCCGACTGCCTTTCGTCCTTGGGTTGTAAAGACGAGTTACCACTTTAAAACCACAAACCAACCACCTTTCTGGAATGAAAAAATGAAACCATCACGTCAGTGTTACAGCATTTAACATATTGGTAATGGCTTTTGATCGGTCGCATGCGTCATCCCGGCCTTTTCCTTATTTCAATTGCAAACTTTCTCTTCCTCTGTTTGTATTCTTTTTCCCTCTTTGTTTTTCTTCTTTTCACTCTTGCCTTTGTCTTCTCTTGTTCCTATTCTCTCCCTTTCTTGTTTTTCCGCTCTTTTTCTTTTGTTTTTGCCTTTTTGTGGTTTTTCCTCTCTTTTTCTCTTTTTCCTTTTTTTCTTTAGGTTATGGTCGAATCCTATGGAGATTGCCTACGTATCATGACCCCGCATGAATCAGACCAAGCGTAGTTCTTGCAAATTGAGTGCAAAAATAAAGGGATAATATTTTGGGATTTTCATATTATATTAATAAGAGATACTAGACTATTTGTTTTTCTTGAAGGGAAACTGCAAAAGTAGACTCAACATAACATACTACAAACTCGATGATTAAAAACTAGATCAAGAATACATCAAAGCTTCACATCCTGGGGCTCGCGGGGCATCACTCGGCATCGACGCAGGCCTGCGCAAGACTGAGAAGGCTCCAATGTCAGTTGTGACTATTTAAAGAAAACTGGCCATGTAATGACTTATTTTGACTTTAAAAAAATGATAAGTGGCTATCCTTCAAAAATATTTATTTTAAGAAAACAAAGACTCAGTTTTGCAGATACGACCTTTCAGCACTTCCGAAAGGGAGATTTTAAGGTTGTGCCCGCAAACCATTTAAAAATGACTCTGGGTGGCTGTTCTTGTAAAAACAGCCTTCCGGCGCCCTTTTGGGGACATTCGGCTTATTTTGAACAAGAATGGCGTCACCCCACTTATTGGACAAAATTAAAATTTTGGTATTTTTGGCTATTTTTGCAAAAGGGGTGGTTGGACCCGATGAGGGTTGCCTACGTATCTCACATCCGGTGAGAATCAAACCAGCGTAGTTCAGGCAAATAAAACTAACTATTTTCGAAAGCAGGACTCTTTTTGACAAATACAATATTTCGGAAAGCAGGACTTTTTTTTATATTTTCTTTTCAACAAGCTATTTGAAAATAAAACTCTTTTGTTTTCTTTTTCTTTTTATTGACAAATAAAACAAACCATTCTTTTTGTAAGAACAAATTTTCATTTTTACCTTTTCTTCTTTTTTTATTTTTTTTTATTTTTTTATTTTCCTAAAAAATTCGGTAGAGTTCTGACTCTATTTTGACATTGGCTGTTTTTCTAAAACATGTAATTAACTCTCTACACTGCTATTTCTCTTTTCTTTTTATATTTTTCCAAATATTCAAGCCGGTCAGCATGCGAGTCCGAGACAAATAGATGTACATGCAACACATAAGATGCGTCAGGGTGGTCTTTTTATTTCAGGTTACCTGTCCTAGATGGACCCAACCCCTGTGTTGAGTCCTCTAAGTCACATGCACGTGATGCAAATAAGCGCTCCTACTAGGTTTCCGTCATGGAGTCAAGTTATTCTAAGTTCAACCTAGGTATGTGTTCTAGACTATGTACCCGAGCAGACAACTCGAGTCGAGGAGGGGGCTACGTACCGGAGACCAAAAGGCCATCCGGCTTAGTAACTTGTCCGGCCTCTTTCTTATTTCAGGCTATGAAACTAACAGAATAGGGAGTCTCAACCAGTAAGCACATCCCCGGAGGTGAGAAGAGAAGGGTTTCGGTACAGTTTATATACAGTTCAGGTAATATCAAAGCGGTAAAGCATTTAGCACGTTTAGCATGAAACATGTAGGAAAATCAGATAAAGCCGAACATAACAATTATTCTAAGCTCGAATTCTTAAACCCTGAACCGAAGTTCTGGATTTGTATCCCCAGCAGAGTCGCCAGAGCTGTCACACCTCCCTTTTTTACTACACCCGCAAGGGCGTAAAGGAGTTTTTCAGATTAAAGGACAATCGGAACGGGATTTATTATTATTTATTCAGAGTCGCCACTTGGGAGATTAATGGTGTCCCAAGTCACCGATTGGATCCCGAACCGAGGAAAAATATGACTCTGTTAACAGTCCGCGAACCAGAAATCCGAGTAAGGAATTCTGTTAACCCGGGAGAAGGTGTTAGGCATTCCCGGGTTCCGTGGTTCTAGCACAGTCGCTCAACTGTCATATTTGGATTTATCTGATTTCACAACATTTTTTAGCTTATGTATTTTTAATTTTAACCGCTTTTATTATTATTTTTTAACAAGAATTACAACGTCGTGAAAACGTGTCTCAAACCACGTGACATCAATGTACCCGTGGTTGTTGACACATTTCGACTTCGTTGGGATTTGGATTTAGGTCGCATAAATGCGCACCCGAATTTAGGAAGATGAATATATTAAAATACGTGCCTAAAGATGCTATCGCGTTATTATTTTGGGGAAGGCCGCTAAATTCGCTAAACGGCCCGTCCCGAAATCTACGTATTTCAATATTCACATTTAAGGAGGGCCCCACAATTTGCATTTTATTCGGCGAGGCTCGTCTCATCATTTTTGTTTAAAGGTTAATCCTAAAGTGGCTATGATTTTATACTTGGTTTTGTCTCTACAATAAACAAAAGAAAGCCTAATTATTTAATATATCTAAAACGCTGAATTCTTATGATTCCAATAAAATTCGCCCCAGCCCAGCAATTTATGAAAAGGATGAAACAGATCTTAGCCAATTCGTTTAAAAACAAAGGACTGGGAAACTTGGGCCTGTTGTTGCACAATCAGGCTCAAAAGACGTTATTCAATTTACTAATGCAGCGCCTGGGCCTCACGTTTGGGCCCAAAAACAAGGATTGAATGAAGCCAAGGTCTAATGCTGATCATGGAACTAAATTGAATCTTAACATATTAACATGCTGAATTTATGGAAAATTGATTAATTGACCACCATATTCCATTATTGATAACACTCAGATCTGCCCGAGGAGACAAGTACACCAAATCAGGATTCCAATTCGAGACAATTACACCAAATCAGGATTCAAATTCAACTTCAATATCCAGATTACACTTACAATTCACAAATGTTCTTCTACCTAATTAACAGACAAACTCAAACAATCAGTTATCTCTGAATTCGAAGCCTTCTTCTCATTAGATCTCAAATTAGTTCAAAACAACTCAGCCAAGTGCTAATTAATCATAGAATGAAAATGAAAACAAAATACCAAAAGCTCTCATACGTTTCTAAGTCACCTTTTTAACAAACTTATGAAATAACTGACAGGAAATCAACATACAGCTAACATAAACCATTATATGTATTTAAGAGCACTAGTTCTCAGCGTAAGAAGAGTTTGTTACGTGTTTGAGTACTGCAGTCCATTTATTACAAAACCAACTTCAGTCCAAACAGTATAACTACAAGCGAGGGTCTAAATAGCACTAATGAACCAAATAGTTAAATACACAAATGAGAAACTGAATCAGATTAGATCTCATGCATTTATTACAGGTTCATCATTCACATTCAGCTCATAATTATCAAAATCAAGCTGTGTACCTGGAAATCAGTTTACAATGGAAGAAGAAGAAGAGATCAGCAGCAGCAGTAATAGTTCAACAACCCAGAAAAGTTGGAAACCAAGCAAACCCAAACAATCAACTATAAATCACTCGAAATGCACTTAGACAAGCTCGAAATGCACCAGCATACTTCAGCAAATCCAAAAACCATTCAAAACCAGTTTAAACAGACCCAAAACTGCTCGAACTCAAACCAATGAACATTTGAAGTTTCAGAAACCCAATATTGGACTAGGAGAAGGGAAATCAACAGCTAAAATCAAATTTAACCTGAATTGACTAATGGAACAATACTTTTTTTTTGGATTTTGAAGGTTTTCTATTGTTTTTTGTTTCTCTTTTGAAGAAAACTAAGCTAAAAGAGTTTGGGATCTGAAATTTTGAATTTCAGATCAGTGAGACTAGAGGAGTATTTTTGGGGAGGAATTTGGAGCTAAAAAAACCTCCTCATTAAGGCACTATTCATCGCCTTTTATAGGCAAAATAAGGGCAGCCCTCAGATTTTGTGTTTACCCTTTAGTCCCTATTTTATTTACTTATTCAATCCCTTGATTTCTAACTTGTGTCACAAGTTAATACACTACTATTACTGAAATTATACTAAAGTCCGACTTTAGAATGTTCTAGAAGATTCTAGTTTCAACTACCAGGTGCTACCCAATCCTAAATGTCTAAGCTACTCTTGAATTCAACCTAAAATTACTAACACTAGTTAAACTATCAGCTATAACCAAACCAACTATTCAACTATAGCTAATCAATAAATGCTAAAGCCAATTGTTCACAACCAAACAGTCCTTAAAATCAAATTAACTGAACAGATGAAATTAAATCTAAAATTAATCATGGAACAACTAATTGAACTAACCACAAAATCAAACTGGGCAGAATTAAATCACATAATATCAATTAAACATGAAGAGATTCATTCAAAGATTCAACTAAACCCTGTAATGACAAAACTAAAACACAGCAAAATTAACAAATTACTATTGACTAATAAAGAAAGGATCAAAGAAAAAGTTTAATTATCAGACCTAAGATGCTTAATGACTGCTAAGAAAGAAAGAAAACCAGAGACAGCAAGGATAGAAACGAAGAAGCTAATTAAAGAAATAGGAGAAGCTTACCTATACAAGGTTGGAATGGAGATCAAGAACTCGATTCGAGTCTCGGAATAATGATAAACATTTGTTCTTCTCAAAAAACAAACGAAACATTGTTTCGTGACTCGAATCCTATATTGGACTCAAACAATCAGGCAAAAATTCGAACAATATGGGCGTCTAGGGTTCTGCCGGTTTGAAATTTAAAATTCGAGCCATTTTAATGAGGTTTTAAAGGAATTTGGTTGGTATTGGGTATGAGGGAGGTTAGGGAATGCTTGTGGTGTTATATTGGGGCTGTTTGGAGCCGGTGCCGCCGTGCACGGTGGTGGCAGCGCCTAAGGTTTGAAGGATTTGGAGTGTTTGGTTGGGATTTGGAGGAAAGTAATGATAGATATGGGATTTGGGGGGGGAAGGCGAAGACATGGTGAAATTTTGGGCATGATTGGAGCATCGCTGCCGGCGGTGGCGATTTCCGGCCGGCGGCATTAGGTCGGAGGGCGGCGAAAGGGAGGGGGGATGGCCGGCATTACAGGGGAGAGGGTTGGGGTACGAGGAAGATGCATATGTTTTTTAGGGTTAATGACAAATTCAGACACTTTTATTAATTGTCTGAGATTAAAGGTGGGCCGTTGGATTAGAGGAAATTGAGGGCCAGGATTGAAGAGCGTTGAAACGATGCCATTTCACGCCTATGGGAGCTGGACTTGTTTAGCCAGGATTGGGCCTGGGTTGAAGGCGGGTTCAGGGGTGACTTTTGGTTTGGGCCTAGGCAGAATTTATTAAAATTGTCCCAAATTGGGTCTTCTAATAAAGGCCACTCTTTTAATTATTTTCTTCTTTTATTTCTTTTAATTATTTATCTCTTTTGTTATCTCTTTTTTTGTCACTTTTTTATTTTTATGTATTTTTCATATGAACTAAAATGCACAGATAAAATGCAAAAATTACCATAAAATAACACAAAAATTCACAAAAATTGTAAAATAATAAAAAAATTGTTCTGTTTGAATTTTTGGGAATAATTAGCTTAGGGCAAAAATCACGTGCTCACATGCGGTGGTGTCTCGCACATAAGCTAAATAAGACAAACACCCCTTCTCTACCATGCGCTGAGCCCTCAGGAAAGAAATAACCCTGCTAGGCGCATCAACTGCGGAACCCTTCCACTCCAATCTCAGCAACCCTGGCAGCGCTAGTGAAACAGCCTTGGCATGGAAATCTAGAACGACATGATATGTAGATAACCAATCCATGCCCAGGATAACCTCAAAATTGATCATATCGAGCAACAGAAGATCTGCTCTAGCCTCAAACCCACAGAAGCTAACTACACAAGACCGGTAGACCTGGTCTACAACCACAGATTCACCCACAGGAGTGGACACATGAATAGAAACACCCAAAGGCTCAGGAGAAGTGACCAGGAATCGAACAAAAAGAGATGACACATATGAATAAGTAGACCCTGGATCAAACAATAATGAAGCACCTCTACCGCTGACGGAAATAATACCTGTGATGACGCCATCTGAGGCCAATGCATCTGGCCTAGCTGGAAGAGCATAAAACCTAGCCGGAGCACCGCCAGTCTGGCCTCCACCTGGCAGAGTAGTAGCTGGCTGACCTCTCCCTGTCTGGCTTCCACCCCGGGGACGGCCTCTACCAGTCTGCCCTCCACCTCTAGATGGCTGAGCAGCTGGTGCTGAAACCATAGACTGCTGACCCTGCTGCACCGCCTTGCCCCGAAGTCTGGGACAAGTCCTCTTCATATGACCTGGATCTCCACACTCGTAACACCCTCTCGGTACCATAGCCTGATGCTCTGAAGTCTAAGCCTGCTGACCTGAATACCCACTAGAAGACCCCTGGATGGCCGGTGGGCGATACGAACTCTCTGGTGTGGCACTGGAGTGAGCACTGGAAGAACTCTGATAGCCAGAATACCCGTCGGAAGGACCCTGAATGGCTGGTGGGCAGTAAGAACTATGCGGCATCGCACTAAAATAAGGCCTTGCTGGAGCACCTCGGGGAGGGGGTGGTGGTGCTGAGTATGGGGGCCTGCTGGGCTGACCCCTCCCGAACTGGCTTCTACCCCTAGCTGGGCCACCTCTGAACTCTCCGGAGAATCTGGCCCTCTTATACTGCTTCATCTGCTCTCTACCTCTCATACGGTAGCTCTCAATCCTACGGGCGATCTCAATCACTAGCTGGTACCCTGTGCCCATCTCTACCTCTCGGGCCATACCAAATCGGATAGTGGGGTATAATCCCGCAACAAACCTCCACACTCTCTCTGTCTCTATGGGAAATATCATGAGTGCATGGCGGGATAGCTCTGAGAACCTCACCTCATAATCTGTCACTGACATCTGACCCTACTCTAGATGCTCAAACTAATGACGCAACTCTTCCCTATCAGAGGGTGGAATGTACCGATCAAGGAATAACTGAGTGAACTGACCCCAGGTGAGGGGAGGAGAATCTGCTAGCCTGCTATGTGCATAGGACTGCCACCATCTACGGGCCCTGCCCTCAAGTTGAAAAGTAGTGAAGTCGACTCCATGTGACTCCAATATCCTCATGTTGTGCAGTATGTCCCTGCACCTGACAATAAAGTCCTGGGCATCCTCATGACGTTCACCCCCGAAT
>MU761123.1:21852-31866 GCA_026770625.1 Nicotiana glauca | reverse complement strand
GTTTAACCAAAACTAAGATTTAATCCTATAATTTGCCATGAAATGAACTAGAAATTATATATTTGTGATCCTTAGGTGATAGAGAACAACTTCCTTCAAAAAATCTCGGAATCCGTGCATGTGGGCCTGGGGTCGGAATTTAGGAAACTTGTGTTAATGGCTAGGAAGTTGCTTAAATAGCTAGAATTCAACCTTGTAAGCCTTTATTTACTAGTTCTTGCTTCGTTTGATTAGTTTGGGATTGTCCGGCTTCGAATTAAGGACTCGGGCTCATTCTTCGATATTGGGAGTGCACTTCGGAGCGAGGTGAGTCTCCTTTCTAACCTTGTAAGAGGGAATTGTCCCCATAGGATTTTAAATGAGTAATTGTTGCTAAATGCGGGGGTTACATACGTACTAGGTGACGAGAGTCCGTGCGTAGCTACTATATGATAATTGTTCGGGTAGTTTAGGACCCATGCCATGTCTAATTGCGGAATATCTCTTATTTTAAATTGCCAATATGATCATTTTGACTTGCTAGAGACTTGAGGGAATGAAAAGTGAACGTATGAGTTGTTGAGCCTTGGTAGGGATTCCCTTGCATATAATTGAGCCTTATGTGCTTTTCTTGATATTTTCTTGATGATTATGGATCGGGCCAATCGCCTCGGTGATAATAGATGCATCTATAGTTCGTGTCGCTCGACCCTCGGCAGTGCATAATTTATTTTCCATTAGAGCGGGCCGTCGACCTCGGCATGTTTGTGCATGATTCATGTGCTTGCATTTAGTTATGACATGATCACATATTTGATATGAAAAGGGAAAACAGGCAATTTAATTATGACGAGAACATGAATTTGGCTCTTCTATTAAACTTGTGTTATTAAAATCCTTCATGCTGTGCATATCACCTTATTACATTATATTATCTTGACCTTAGTAAGTATCAAGTCGACCTCTCATCTCTACTTCTTCAAGATTAGACGGGATACTTACTGAGTACATGTGGTTTATGTACTCATGCTACAGTTCTGTACTTAAATGTATAGGCTTTGAGGTAGGTGGATCTAGGCATTATCCTAATGCGCAGTAGTGAGCACGCTTGGGGACTTCTAAGGTGAGCTGCTTCTCTCTCATGCCGATCCGCAGCCGAGGAAGTCCTTTCTTGTACTTTTCTTTCTGTCTATGCTGATTCAGCAGTAGGATAGTGTGTTATTCTTTTGTGTATATTCTACTAGTCGCCCGTAGCTTGTGATACCAGGTTCTGGCACACACAGTAGTAGACATTTATTTTGGGGCGTATTACTATTGTAGCACTTTATGATCCTTACTGGTCTTACCTTTTATGTTTGAATCTCTAGTATAACTGTTTATTGGCTAAGGTAAAATGAGAACTTAATCATATTTCCGTATCGGCTGGCCTGACAATGGTGTTAGGCGCCATCATGACCTATTATGGTAAAATGGGTCGTGACAGCCAAAAGTCTCATATGATGCCACAATGTGCCAATAGGCTACCAACTCGAACGTGATACATAAGAAAGACGAGACTTGGAAGGGACTACTTTACTCATGCAGCTAATTATATGAATTTTCCTCAGAAAATGAAAAAAAACACATAGAATAGAATATATAAGGGACTGTAATTATTATCACACTATTGCGGCGTGCAACCCGATCCGCACATAGAACTCACATAAAGAGATACACATCGAGCTAAATTGCTCATTACAAAAAAATATAGAATATCGATCACAAGCACGCTAAGTGCATAATACCATCCCTGAGGGGACATATAGTGCCATAAGCTAACAAACTCAAGAACAACTGAGGTGCGATATATGTTCTGAAACTAAAGAGCCATCGTGCTCACATAACACCATCGCTACGCGAAACCTCAATACATAAGAAAATTATCGAGCCGTTCACAACTTACATGCACAATATAGCATTACATGAAATAGCCAATGACGAAATAACACCCCATGTCTGAATGCTCCTACATAAGGAGCCGCTATGCTGAAATGAACACATTTGGCCTGATATAACCCCAGATTCATACTTAAATCCATTCACAGACCTCAAGCCAATTCTGATCGTACCGAACTAGTCCAATAATCTTTCTAGGGTCCATGAAAGCCCCCTTTTTTCCCATAACACACAAGAACATCCATCCAATCCAGAACAACCTCCCATATTCCACAACCAACTGAATCAAGCGCCCTTCATGCGTAAATTCTCAATTAGCGATAGAACCAGAATGTCACGACCCTAAAACTGACCCAATTGTTATGGTGCCTATCGTAGAACTAGGCTAGATGACACAACTCCCAAATTAAAAATTTAATCAATGACAATCATTTTTAAGCCTTTAATTAATCAGATATCTCATAATATAAGTCTAAATGAACAGTGCAGAATAAGTACACAGCCCGACATCGGGGTGTCACAAGTCACGAGTATCTACAAAGATATGAATACAACAAAGAGTCTAAAAATGTAGTAAATACAATCTAACAAAGACAAGATAGAGAAAAGCAATGTTGTGAACGTCGGGCAACTACCTTGCTAACTCCAATGAATCTACCATTGAGCAATCAACACCCGCTACCAGGTTCATAACTAACTGAATCTGCACACAAGGTGCAAAGAGTAATGTGAGTAAGCCAACTCAGTAAGTAATAAAAGTAAATGAAAACTGAGCAGTAAGAAAACACGTAAGCAGCGTCATAATGCTACAGCAAATGCAGTACATTTCCAAAATAGTACAGAAATTATTTGCATCGTAAATCTTTCTCAATTTCGGTAAAACCTTTTAAAAAAACTTTCAATAGTTTCAAACGAGTGATAAAATAGTGAGTAAAAAGGAAAGAAATGTAAATAGCCCCTCGGGCATAATATCGATAGAACTAGCTCCTCGGGCTACCTCACAATCACTCATAATCAGCCCCTCGGGCATAACATGAATCAAGAACTGCCCCTCGGGCAAAACAATGGATCAAGAACAGCCCCTCGGGCAACACTATGAAACAATAGCCCCTCGGGCTACATCATGTCACTCACACTAGGTAACCGCGCTCACTAGGGGTGTATAGACTCCGGGAAGGGCCCCTTATGGCCTAAGCGAAATAACAAGTCATCTCGTGGCATGATCAAATAGGCCCTCGGCCTTATATCAAGCCACCTTATGGTGTAACACTCAGGCCCTCGGCCTTAAAATCATGAATCAGCACAATACCGCTGCAACGATCATCACGATCACATAATAACCTCACAACTCAAGCCATCAGCCTCACTCAGTCAGAAATCTCCAAAAGCCACTCAAGCATAGTAAAATATGATGCTCAACCCAAAATATTATTTAAGATGTCAAAACAGAGTAAATATGGTAAAGTTATAAAAATAGTAGAATACAGCATCACTGAGTACAAATAAGAAGTCAAAACAGTGAGGAATAGTAGTAAAATCCCCTAAGGGTCAAAAACAGTTGGCACGAGGCCCAATTATGGCATTCCACCAAAAACATGATGATAGCAAATAGAGTTCAATCAAATATGCAGTTAAACAGTCATACGGGACAGACTAAGTCACAATCCCCAACGGTGCACGACCCCACGCTTGTCATCTAGCATGTGTGTCACCTCAAAGTAGCACAATGAAGTGAAATCTGGGGTTTAATACCCTCAGACAAACATTTACAATCATTACTTACCTCTATCCGACCCAAAATCTAGCCCGCAATGCCTTTGCCTCTCGAATCAGCCTCCAGATGCTCCAAATCTATTCAAAAACATATTTATACCATCAAAATATGCTAAGGGAACAAATCCCAAGCAAAAATAACCAATTTACATCAAGAATCCCGACCAAACCGACCCTCTGGTCCACATCTCGAAATTCGACAAATTTTACACCAATAGAACCCGTATTCCGCCATGAGTTCATGCATACCAAAAGTACCAAAATTGGACCTCAAATGGTCCCTCAAATCACCACTCAAAGCTCTCCAATCAACCAAGCCATAACCCCCAAATTAAACCACTGATTTTCCCTTATATTTCATGCTAACAATGATAAAAATCACCATAATAAGGAGCTTAGGAGACAAGGACCTTACCTCAATAAATCCCTCTGAAAATCTCACCCCGAATGAATATTGAGAAAAAAGGCCGCGAAGGAAATCTTTTATACTTTCTAACCCAGCAAAACCGCACATGCAGTTAAATGGTCGCATTTGTGCTACTGCTTCTGCGGTTACTCACTTAAGTCCCATTTCCGCACCTGCGATCCAAGCTCCGCATCTGCGAGCCCGCAGGTGCGGATCATCTCACGCATCTGCGCCTTCTCTCACTTCGCTTGAGGCCGCGTCTGCAGCTCCATATCCACTTCTGCAAGTCCGCCCTTGCGGTCCCCTAGCCGCAAGTGCGGTTATGACAACAATAGGAAACTTCAGCTGCCAATCCCAACTCAAAATAACCCGTTAACCACCCGAAATCACCCCGAGGCCCCCGAGACCTCAACTAAAAGCACAAACAAGTCGTATACCTATATCCAAACTTATACCAATCTTCAAAATAGCTCAAACAACATCGAATCAACCAAATATCATCGGATTCAAGCCTAAAGTTCCAAAAATCTTCCGAATTCCGCTTTTGATCAAAAAGTCTATCAAACAACGTCTGAATGACCTAAACTTTTGCACAAACATACCAAATGCCACAACGGACCAACTGCAACTCCCAGAATTCCATTCTGGCCCCTATATCAAAATATCACCTATCAACCGAAAAACGCCAAAGTTCTAATTTCGCCAATTCAAGCCTAAATCTACTCCGAACCTCCAAAACATATTCCAATCATGCTCCTAAGTCCCAAATCACCTAACGGAGCTAACCAAATCATAAAAATTCCAATCCAAGATCATATGCTAACAAGTCAGAAACTTGGTCAAACCTTTCAAATTTTAAGCTTCAAACTGAGAATTGTTCTTCCAAATTCATTCTGATTACCCTGAAAACCAAAACCAACGATTTATATAAGTCATACTATATCACATGGAGCTAGTCATGCCTGAGAACTTGCGAGCAAAGTGCAAAAGCTAAAAATGACCGGTCGAGTCGTTAAATCCTCCCCCACTTAAATATACGTTCGTCTTCGAACGTGTGATGACCCAAAAGGTCATCACTTGATTTACGAGTAAGTTCTATGTTTTGAGGCCTTAGAAGCCTCCTTTTTCCTTACCTTGATTTGCATGCATGGTCTGAGTGCATATTCGGAACGCTTTTATTTGGAAACGTGATGAAAATGTTAATTTGGACTTTAAAATAGAATTTAAGTTGACTTCGGTCAATATTTTGGGCAAAAAGACCTGGACCTGTGATTTGACGGTCCCAACGGGTCTCTAGGAAAATATGAGACTTGGGCGTATGCCCAAAATCGAATTCCGAGGTCCCAAGCCCGAGAAATGAATTTTTGAAAGAAATTGTTTTACTGAAAATATAAGAGTTTTTGGAAATTTGATTATATTTGAAATTTATGGTATCAGGCTCGTATTTTGGTTCTAGAGCCCGGTACAAGTTCAATATGACATTTAAGATGCGGCTGTGAAATTTGGTAAGCAACGGAAGTCGTTTGATGTGATTCAGACCCGTAATTGTGAAATTTGATACTTTGAAAGTTTTGAGATTTTTCTTAGATTTCTATGCTAAATTCGTTGTTTAAGATGTTATTTTGGCAATTTGATCGCACGAGCAAGTCTGTATGATATATTTAGACTTACGTCCATGTTTGGTTTAGAGCCCTGAGGGCTCGGTTGAGTTTCGGATAAGCGTCGGGGTGATTCAAACTTAGAAAATATGGTGGTTTTGCTGTTTGCTGGTGTCCAGGTTTTTGTTCTATGCGATTGCATAGGTAGGTCCGTGATAGCATAGGGTTAATTCTGGGGGTCATCATTTGTTCTTTCCGATTGCATAGGTAGGTCCGTGATAACATAAAGTTAATTCTATGAGTCATCATTTGTTCTATGCGATCACATAGGTAGGTCCGCGATAACATAGAGTTAATTTTGGGGGTTACCATTTGTTCTATGCAAACGCATCCAGTCATGTGCGAATGCATAGGTTCCCTGCCCAGTTATTTTAAAATAGTAGCAAAATAGGATTTCTTCAAACATCACAACTTTTTCACTCAAACTGGAACTTGGGCGATTTTTGAAGAGGGATTTCACCACAAAACCATAGGTATGTGTTCTTATGCTTGTTTTCTTCAAAGTCCATTAACACCCATTATATTTCTAGGCCTAAATCATGATTCTTTATGGTAGAAATTTGGAATTTGAGTAGAGTTAAGGCTTTTTGAATAATTGGAATTTAGACCTATTTTTGGGGTTGAATTCCGAAACTAATTGCATATTCGGGCTCGTGGGTAAATGGTGATCGGGCTTTGGTTCGAACCTCGTATTTTGACCAAGCGAGCCCGGGCTGAATTTCTGACTTTTTGGGAAAATGATAGAAAACCTATAATTAAGCGTTGAGTATGAATTCCTTAGTATATATTGAATTTTTTAAATTAATTTGGACTAGATACAAGTAATTTGGAAGCAAATTCTAAAGGAAAAAGCGGTGTTTGAGGCTTGAGTTAGCCATAGAAGTTTGAGGTTAGTGTTTAGTCTAACATTAGCTTGAGGGATTAGGAGTTGTGTCTTATCTGCTATGTGCTAATTGTGGAGTACAATGTATACGCATGGTGACGAGTATCTATACGTCGATGTCAAGCATGCCCGTGAGTCTTGTATTATAATTGTTATGACCCCGTTGTGGTTTATTGTGGTTCATATAAGGATTATCATTATTATTCCCTTGCCGGGATGTTATTGTGGTATTATTGTTCCCTTGCCGGGATGTTGTCGTCATATTATTGTTCCCTTGCCGGGATGTTGTTGTTATATTATTGTTCCCTTGTCGGGATGTTGTTGTTATATTATTGTTCCCTTGCCGGGATTCTTTTATGATTGGTGTTGATAAATGAAAAGGGAGCGGGTTGCATGCTTGCAACGGTACTATATGAAATGGGAGCTGGTTGCACGCCTGCAACGGTAATATAAGAAATGGGAGCGGGTTGCACGCCCGCAACGGTAGTATATGAAATGGGAGCGGGTTGCATGCCTGCAATGGTAATATATGAAATGGGAGCGGGTTGCACGCCTGCAACGGTTATATATGAAATGGGAGAGGGTTACACGCCTGCAACGATATTATATGAAATGGGAGCGGGTTGTATGCCTGCAACGGTACTATATGAAATGGGAGTGGGTTGTACGCCTAAAACGGTATTATATGAAATGGGATTGGTTTGCACGTCTGCAATGGTATTACATGTGTACTTGTTTCTTATTTTCTTATCTTTTGCAAGTAATTGATTTATGGCATTCCTTACATTTCTCTACCGATTTCTGCTATTACCTAATATACCCCACAACATGTTTTCCCCCCTCCTACCTTTAACTATGAATATCTGCTTTTATTTTCAGCTGTATATGATTTAACTGCACAGGTTTCTTTGGTAGTCTGGTCCTAGCCTCATTACTACTTCGCAGAGGTTAGACTGGGAACTTACCAGCACATGGGGTCGGTTGTATTGATACAACACTCTGCACTGTGTGCAGATACTGATACCAGAGCGTTTGGACCGCAGTGAGGGTGCTGCCTTCAGTCCATGCAGGCGACCCGAGGTAGTCCTGCAGACGTTCGCGGGCCTTGGCATTTCCTCCTATCATTTCTCTTTCTGTTTTTACTTTTTCAGAGACAGATTTGTATAATTCTATTCAGACCTTGTTTTTAGTATTCTTAGATAGTCCGTGACTTGTGACACCAAATTCTAGGTAGTATTGTACTACAGATTATGTAGCAGTGTTTGGTTGAACTATTAAGATTTCTTCTTCCGCATTTCTGGATATTTAATTTATTCTACTGTTTGATCACTTATTACTTTGGAATTGTTGAACATGCTTAATAAAAAGGGTAATGATTGAATAATATTCGATTTTCCTAGCTTCGACGAGTAGGCACCATCACGATTCCCAAGGGTAGGAAATCCGTGTCATGACAGAACGTGCCCAGAGCTATTCCGAAAACCATCAAATCGCTGTGTAACCTTACCATGAACGTAGCCGGGGGTGATCCCATGTCACCCTATCTCATATAGGTCCGATAACACAATGTTA
Source organism: Nicotiana glauca (assembly GCA_026770625.1). NCBI lineage: Eukaryota > Viridiplantae > Streptophyta > Magnoliopsida > Solanales > Solanaceae > Nicotiana > Nicotiana glauca. Next base: position 23,660 of record MU761123.1, on the reverse strand, counting down.
CTAAAATTTCACAATCCGACCTAGCCTATAAACCTTAGAACCACATTTCCATTTCTAAAATCATCCACAAGATCAGAATCCCACATCTATATTTTGAATAAGCCCGAACAAGTTGTCACGCCATACCTGCAACCTCAGATGCAATTATATGATATAAAACACAGCTCAAACTCTCGTAGCGATCACTTCTGATCACAACCGTTGCTTAGAATAACCGAATATCGATAATAAACCTCTTATCAAATAAAGCCTCATTCCAACACTTCAGTATACTACCAATGATAATGAAACACGTAGAAAGTCGTAACCATTCCTCAAATCAACCATTTCTGAAGCCACTTCTCCTTTGTCAAGGACCATAAAAATTTTCTGAGCCGAGCATCGATATTATCCTTCCAACACGTTGAAACCGAATCCGTTTGTATTTAATTGAAATCTCAACGATCTCATCTAATCCAACACAACTATTCTGGTAACATGACACATCAATACAATCTACAACCACAACTCCTGCAATCCTTGCACCAACAAGCAACAATCCAAACATACTCAAATCATGAAGAATGACTCAAATGAGAGAGTCGTACCTCAAGCTCACCAGTACCACCACACACAATGCTGGGAACCCATCACATATCATGGAAACACAACACACGAATATAACCCGAAGGGTCATACCTCCATATTATTTCATAAGTTTGGCTTGGAGTGCATTTCAGTGTTATCGATCTCCATTTGGGATCCTGAGACTGTGAATAGCTCCGTATGGTGATTCTGGAGTTGGGGGCGCGATCGGAAGTGAATTCGGAGGTCCGTAGACCATTTTGAAGCCATTTGGCTAAAGATAGAAAGTTGAAGGTTTTTGGAGAGTTTGACAGGGGGGTTGACTTTTTGATATTGGGGTCAAAATCAAATTCCGGAAGTTGGAGTAGGTCCGTAATGTCAAATATGATTTGCGTGCAAAATTTGAGGTAAATCGGACGTATTTTGATGGGTTTAAACATCGGAAATAGAAGTTGGAAAGTTCAAAGTTCATAAAGCTTGAATTGTGGTGTAATTCATGAATTTAGCGTTGTTTGTTATGATTTGAGGCCTCGAGCAAGTCAGTAATGTATTTTGGGACTGGTTGGTATGTTTGGTTGGGGTCCCGGGGGCCTCGGGTGGATTCTGGGTGGTTAACGAATTGAAAATGGAATTTTGGAAGGCTGAAGGGTGCTGCTTATGTCATAATCGCATCTGCGGTTCTTGGACTGCAGAAGCGGGACCGCAGATGCGGTCGAAATCTCGCAGAAGCGGAAGGGGCCAGGCCCAAGGAAAATCGCAGAAGCGGCCCAGGGATCGCAGAAGCGGTTCCGCTTAAGCGGCCCCCAGACCGCAGAAGCAGTCAGCCCCCTCAAGCCCAAAACCGCAGAAGCGGTTAGAAAGTCGCAGAAGCGACATCCGCAGAAGCGGAAATTTCATCGCAGAAGCGAAAATTGCTGAAGGCAGAAGGGTTATTTTATTAAAGACGGGATTTGTCCATTTCACTCATTTTCTTCACTTCACTTGGCAATTTTTGGTGGGTTCAAAGGAGGGTCTTCATCAACAACGTTAAGGTAAGTTATTCTCACCTATTATAAGCTAAATACATTGATTGTGTATGAGATTAAGCATGAAAATTAGTATAAAAATTTAGGTTTTGGTTGAAAACCTAGAAAATTATAACCTTGGGTTTTAGCCACGATTTTGAGTATGGAATTAGGAGAAAATCATATATTTGAGTTCCTAAGGTCATGGGTAACCTTTGTCTTCGAGAAATTTTGGATTCC
>MU761123.1:0-21246 GCA_026770625.1 Nicotiana glauca | reverse complement strand
GTTTCTGGGAAGGTTTACAGCGGATTTGTACTAATTGTCATTATTTAAATTTGAATTCAAGTAGTGAACTTTTATTTATAAAAATGGAAGGAAAAACTTTAGATTTTCAAAAGTATTAAAAGAGGAATTAATTGATGAGTTAGTTGGCTGGCCTGACAGAGGTGTCCGGCGCCACCACGACCCTTAGTGGATTTTGGGTCGTGACAATGACGCATAAGGAAGTTGAAAAATGGGAAAAACGAAGTGAAAGTTATGAGACGGCGGGTCGGGTCGTCACACATTTCAAGTCTATAATCTTGCTTACTTCCATTCTAATTCTTACGGAGGAGTTGTAGTTGGCAAGACTATTGATTTTTAGTAAAAAGTAATCGCAAGAGGTTTTTGTTATCTTTAGCATAATTCAGGAAAGAAAATTATTTCGGTTTAATCGACATGAGTCATATATAACTTGATTTACATAACCTCGCGGAGTGCTATTATTTGATTTTTTCTTAGTGAGCAAATATAATTGTATTAGCAATAAATAGTTATTCCTAAGAGAAATACATGTAGAAGCTAATATTTTATTATTATCATGCTATTGAGTGAATTCAATGATTCCCAACTCTTTTTAAATATAAATCTTCCGAAAGTTTATTTTTTTTCAACTTAAGCAATTTAAATTAAACTTCATCAATCTGATTCTCTCAAATAGTAGTAAGAATATTATAAGTTTGTAATTAGATTCTCCAATCTCTGTGGGATGATATCATAAACTTTACTAGAATTTGACAGAGTACGAGTAGCAAAATCTTATACGCATTGGTCTCGTCAAATTTTTGGCGCCGTTGCTGGGGATTGGCATAAATCTACTTCAGATTAAATATTCCATTACTAATTTGAGAACTTATTGTAATATTTTTCCTTCTTATTATAATTACTACCGACTATTTTTATTAAATCCCTTAGTATATCTAATACAATTAGACTATTATCAGTACTTTACTAAACAAAAACAAATATGCTATAATCAATACTTTTACAGTCTCACACACTATTAACTACCCTTTTATATATTATCGTTGTAACTTTAGATATTATTACGAGTATTAATATTAATACTTTGAATAATATTATATTTTCTTGTCACAGTTTACTTGTTGCATAATTTTTATATATCTATTTTATTCCAAGTGTGGTATAATATTACTATTATCTATAAATAATAAAATTATTGTGCTAATATTTTTTTCTCCCCTTTGACGCCTGTTTTTTTATCATCTTTGCAATCTTTTATTATTGTTGTTGTTGTTATTATTGTTTATTGCTATCATTATTTTAGGAGCTAATTTTTTTTTACTTTATGAATTTCAAATAGTTTATGACCCGCTCTTCAATAAAAGAGTTGGCAAGTTACGATCCTGAAATTGAAAGATCTTTTTGATCGCACAGGAAAGGACAAACGTCTTCTCAAATAATAGCTTGTGAAGGAATGGAGAATCAGGAAGTAAAAAATATCAACCCACGCGAAGTACCACCACCAGTCCAAATAGAGTGTCAATTTGATGAAGTGGCGCCAAGGCCAGCAAACAGAATCCTAAGGGATTATGCTAGACCAGACCATTTCAACTCTAAATCTAGTGTCAGGAAGCCCCCAGTGGCAGCCAACAACTTTGAAATAAGGACCGGCCTGATTCAAACGATCCAAAAATCTTGTATCTTTACTGGAGATTCAAGTGAAGACCCACATAGTCATCTAATTGATTTTCTAGAACTAGTTGAAACTGCTAAGTATAATGGAGTATCCCCTGAAGCAATCAAGTTAAGGCTATTTCCTTTTTCTTTAAAAGGAGATGCTAAGACTTGGTTGCGAAGTTTGCCTCAAGGATCAATTATCACATGGGGCCAAATAACTCAGAAATTTTTAAATAAATACTTTTCACCTGCTAAAATCACAAAGTTAAGATAAGACATATCTAATTTCTTGCAGACTGACACAGAGTCAGTTTATCAAGCTTGGAAAAGGTTAAAAGCTATGTTAAGAAAATGTTAACACCACGATATTCATGAACATATGCAATTATATATTTTCTATCATGGGCTAAAACCCTCTTCCAGAAATATGATAGATGCAGCTGCAGGAGGTTCAGTAATAGGAAAAACCACAGAAGAAGCATTGCAATTATTGAATGAAATTTCTGAGAATGCCATCCAATGGCCATCTGAGCGTACAATTATCACGAAAGCTGCTATAGTAAATTAGGCAAATGCTTTAAATACACTAACACAACATATTATTTCTTTGGCACAAAACTTTGAATCTTTTCAGGTGAATAGACAATAACCAAGCCAATCTGAAGTTTGCGACATGTGTGGAGGAAATCATCTAAACCATGAGTGCCAAGCAATATATTAAAATGATGAACAAGTCAATATTATCGGCTACAAATGTTACCCTTTTGGAAGTCCAATGGCACATAAACATCCAAGATTTCAATGGATCAATCAAAATGGTGTCGAAAACTCTCAAAACTTTAAAAAACAATCTGTACAGGGTCCGCCGGATATCAGAATCAAAACCGAGGGCAATTGAAATTTAAACCTTATCAGCAAGCAGTCCCATATCAACAAAGGCCTCGACAAACTCATCCAAGTCTTGGTGATATTATGTACAAGTAAATTAAGGCCACCAATGAAAAGATGGAGAGTCAGAATTCTGCCCTTAAAAATTTAGAAATTAAGTTGAGCCAACCGGCAACTCTTGATTAGAAAAGATTCAATTACAAGTAATAAAAAGAAGAATCCTAAGGAGCACCTTAATTCCATCACCTTATGGTCAGGTAAGGAGTTGGATGAACCCTATGCAAACCAATCAGGACAATAGGTAGACAAAGGTAAGAATGTTGAAACACCCTCTGAACCATAAGAAGAAAAAGAAGTCAAGAAAAAAGAAGAAAAAAATATTGAAAAATTGACTCCTCTCCCTGTGACTATTCCCTTCCCACAAAAAATAAAAAAAGAAAAGCTTTACAACCAATTTGTAAAAACTTTGGAGATTTTAAAACTAATTCACATCAATAATCCTTTTACTGATGCTTTGTTACAAATGCCTTCATATGCAAAAATTTTAAAGGAAATTTTGTCAAGTGAAAGAAAATTAGAAGAAGTTTCTATGGTTATTCTTACGGAAAAATGCATTGCTATACTTCAAAATAAGCTACTACAAAACTTGGTCATCCAGACAGTTTTACAATTCCATGCACTTTGGGAGGAGTATATTTTGAAAAAGCACTTTGTGATTCTAGAGCTTCAATAAATTTGATGTCATTTTCTATCTTTAAAAGACTAGATCTTGGTGAAATAAAAGACACACGTGTTTCTCTTCAGTTTGCATATCAAAGTACTAAGAAACTTGAGGGAATAATTGAAAATGTACTCGTAAGAGTAGATAAGTTTGTTTTCCTTATAGATTTTATAGTGCTTGAAATGAAAGAATGTCCTAATGAACCAATAATTTTAGGTAGACCATTTTGTAACGACCCGACCGGTTGTTTTGAGCCCTAGCGTGCCGTTCAGGAGTTCGAGGCAATGATCAGCTTCAATTCAGGTAGTATGACTTGTACGCGTGGTCAGAATTAATTTTCGGGAAGTTCGGAGTTGACTTCGAGAGGAAATTCTCATTTCAGAAGCTTTAAGTTGAAAGAATTAGCTAATATTGGATTTTTTAGTAAACGACCTCAGAATTAGGATTCAGAGGTTTAGCAAATTCGTATGATGATTTCAGACTTGGGCGTATGTCCAGGTCGGGTTGTAGATGACCCCGGAGAGTTTTGGCGTCTATTGTGGAAGTTAGCATTTCGAAAAAAATACTATAAGTTTGGGTTGAAGTGTATTTCGGTGTTATCGGTTTCCGTTTGGGATTCCGAGTTAGGGAGTAGCTCCGTATGGTGATTCTAGAGTTGGGAGCGCGATCGAAAGTGAATTCGGAGGTCCGTGGGTCATTTTGGAGTCATTTGGCTAAAGATAGAAATTTGAAAGTTTTTGAGAAGTTTGACCGGAAGTGAACTTTTTGAGGTCCAGCGGAATTCCATTCCGGAACTTGGGGTAGATCCGTAATGTCGAATATGACTAATTTGAAGTCAATCGGACGTGATTTGATAGGTTTAAACATCGAAAGTAGAAGTTTGAAATTCTAAAGTTCATAAATCTTAGATTGAAGGTCGATTCGTGGTTTTAGCATTGTTTGATATGACTTGAGGCCTCGAGCTAGTCCAAAATATGTTTTGGGACTGGTTGGTATGATTGGTTGGGGTCCCAGGGGGCCTCGGGTGAATTCCGGGTGGTTAGCAGATCGAAAATGGATTTGTTTGAGAAGTGCTGAAGTTTGCAGCTTCTGTCGTAACCGCACATGTGGTTGGTGGACCGCAAGTGCGAGACTGCAGATGCGGTCCTTGTATCGTAGAAGCGGCCCAAGCAAGCCAGGCCAAGAACTGCAGAAGCGGCTCCCAAGCCGCAGATGCGGCTCCACAAATGCGGCCTCCAGACCGCAGAAGCAGTCCCAGCCTTCTCTCCCCATTTTTGCAGATGTGGTCGTCTTCTCGCAGAAGCGGGACCGCAGATGCGGTCCCCTGACCATAGATGCGGAAATGCTGGAGGCAGTGAGGTTGTTTTAAATCGGGGGTTGGATTCATTTCAAACCCCTTTTCTTCTATTGGAGCCGATTTGGAGCAACTTTGAGGTGCCATTTTCACCACCAAGCATGAGGTAAGTAATTTGTGTTAGTTTTGAGTTAAATACATGATTATATACGGATTTGGACATGGAAATTTGTAGAAAACTTGAGGTTTGAGGGGAAACCTAGAAAATTGATGTTCTTGAAATTTGACCACGATTTTGGGTATGGAATTAAGATAAAATCATATATTTGAGTTCATGGAGTCATGGGTAAGCTTAATCTTCAAAAAAATCGAAATTTGGGCACGTGGGCTCGAGGGCATTTTTGTTAACCTTTCAATCGGGGTTAGGAATCATTATAAATTGGATTAATATGAGTAGTTTATCATATATTAATGAATTTGCATAATCATTGGCTAGTTTTGGGAGTATTTAGCATCGATTCAAGTCTTCGGAGGGCATGGAATGCCGGTTATGGATCTTTGGAGCGAGGTGAGTCTCCTTTCTAACCTTGTGAGAGGGAATTATCCCCATATGTGAAATAATTGGTTATGTTCTCCTATTTGTGGGAGGCTACGTACGCACGAGGTGACGAGAGTTCGTGCGTAGCTACTAATATGTGTAATTCCGGGTAGTCTAGGACCCAAAAAGCATGCTATATTTGGAATAATTTCAATCGCATTGACAATTGAATTTCCTAAATCCTATAGAATTGGTAAATAAATTTCCAAGAGAATTAGAATTTATTCCTTAAATCATTAAAAGAGAATTGGATTCTAATGGGATAAATATTCCCCGTAAAATTCTTAATTACTTTTGAGCATGTGCTTCTCTGTGTACCTGCATCGCATGTATGGTTTGTGAGCAGGGTGATTGTTTATTTAAATTTGATTGTGTCGCATGTATGATTCGCGAGCAAGATAATAGATGCATCTATGGTTCGGGCCACTCGACCCTCGACAGTGCACATTTTAAATATTATTGGATCTGGTCGTACGACCTCGACATGAGTTGCGCATGCTTGTATTGCTTGCTTTGATATTTGTTGATACTAATATCTGCTCTCCTAACTTGAGATAATTATTAATTAATGGATTATGAATCCGGAGACTTTTAATAAAGAGGAACTTTTACCTGTTTACTAATTTACTTAAATCTACTATTGTTCTTAATAAATCCGTGAGTCATCGCGTTAATATTACTATTATTGGACCTTTAGTAAGTGTCAAAGTTGCCATCTCGTCTCTACTTCTTCGAAATTAGGCGGGATACTTACTGAGTACACGTTGTTTTTATACTCATATTACACTTTTGTGCATTTTTATTGCCCAGGCACAGGTACTACTAATGGCCTACTAGGCGTAATAGTATGGATGATACTGGGACTAGGTGAGTTGCATTACTCGAGGTGGCCCGCAGCTAGTATTGTCCCTTCTAGTATATTGTATTTACTTTCTGTCCATTTGTATTCTAGATGGATGTTGTACTGTATTATTTCTTAGAAATAGCTCATGCACTTGTGACACCGGGTTCTGGGGATGTCTATGGGTTTATTCAGAAATTAAAACTGTTAAATGTTTCATCATTTATTTAGTGGAATTTATCACGTATTGTGTAAACGCATAAAAGAAGTGATTTCAGAAAATACTTAAAACGAGAAGTTACTAGTTATTTGTTGTTAGCTTACCTGACAGTGGAGTCCGACGCCATCAAGACCCTTAGTGGATTTTGGGTTGTAACACATTTCTTTGTACATGAAGAGCAATTATAGATGTTCATCAAGGACAACTAATTTTGAGAGTTGATCAAGAAAGAGTTATCTTTGATATGCAAAAGATACTAAGATATTTAGGAGATGAAACATCATCTTCATGTTTTTCAACTGACATGATTAGTTATCTTATAGAAGAATTTAAAGATGATCAATTAATTCCAAATTCAACGGAAAGATGCTTGATCAAATTAGGCACCACACAGAACGATGATCCCACCATCAGAAGAGAAGCTGAAATATTAGACAAAGATTCAAAAGAAGAAGAGATGAAATCCAAATAAGTTCAACAAAAAATTGAACTCAAAACTCTCCCTTCTCTTTTGAAATATGTATGTCTTGAGAAATAATTATTTTCAGTAATTATTTCATCTTCTCTTACTGCAGAACAAGAAAATCGTTTGATTAAAGTATTGAAAGCACACATAGGAGCCTTGGGATGGACTGTAGAAGATATTAAAGGGATTAGTCCAACTATTTGTACACACAGAATCCTCATGGATGATAGCTACAAGCCAACAGTCCAACCAAAAAGAAGATTGAATCCAGCAATCCAGGAAGTAGTGAAAAAAGAGATCGTAAATGTCACGCCCCAAAATCCGAGGGGCGTGACCGGCGCTCAACCGAGTAAACCCGACCGAGCAAGCCTGTTAGATCTCATTCTACCCAAACTAACTCATGAATAAATAGGAGATGGACTCCATTAACCAAATTCTATAAACATATCATTAACAATTTCCATTTCATTTTTATTAGCAACTTCATTCGCAATATTAAAGGTATTAGAAGTTTTATACATCATTTCCAAACATCAATATTTCAATTCTTAAATCCCCATGCCCGACACTACCCACAACCTGTCTACGGAGCCTCTAAATACAATTGAAGAATAATATGGAAATGTCGGCGACAAGGCTCCGGCTATACCTTACACAAATACCAATATAAACTCCGGAGGAAAGGCGGCATGAGTCACGTAGGGCCCCGAGAGGAAAGGGGCTCACCAATACAGCTGATGGAAAGTGGAGGAGGTGCTACTGTCGGTGGACTGGAGTACCTGCTATAGAACAACCTACAATCATAACACGAATGTAGCGCCCCCGGCAAAAGGGACGTCAGTACATTTGAATTGTACTGGTATGTATAAACAAACTTCACCCCAAGTAAAATCAAATAACACACACAAGTAACGGACATCAATAGAATCAATGATCAAATGCACCTGAAAGAAACAATCAGAGCCAAACAAGTTTTACAATCTCTCCCTTTTCCCTTCAACATTGTCACATCAATGATTTCACAAATTTCTCATATTTTCAATTCAATAGTGATTTCGATCACTTTCCACCCTTATTACCTTGGCCACACTTATTACCTCGGCCACCCTTATCACCACAACCCACACCTTATTACTTCGTGTTGCGGCGCGCAATCCGATCCCACCAAACAATCACAATTCACAAACAACACACGACAACAACAATTTACAAGAACAACAACAACAATTCTCAAGGAACAACCACAACAATTCACAAGAATTTCCGTAGCCATCAATACCACTTCATCATATTCAACAACTCATATGCAATTTATTTCACCACAATAATTACCCACAACAAGCCAAATATGTTATTACCACAGTTGTTCCAAGTGCATCATTTACGATTTCCTTCCATCATTTTTTTCTCAGTTCTTACCATATAAAACTTTCACAATCACACACCCACATTTGGTTTGTTTCCATTTACTTGCACCATCATATCGTAAGACTTAACCAACAACGTTCAAGGCACATAAATCACAAGAATTCACAAATAGTTCACATAAGTAAACACATACTTCCATGTCGACATCCTCAAGCTTTTACAAACTTTGCACATAACAAGATAGGCACATCAAATCACTTCTCACAATCACATATAGCTTCGTGGTATGGAAATCAACTAAGGCAATCAATTCACATATTTTCATGCAAGGTACACATACCGTATGCTCGGCACAACAAGGGGGATTCTACAAGAGTTAAAGTTAGCCATACATACCTTTCTTGAGCTTTCCTTTAATTACTACGATATTCCAAAAATTCTAGAAACTTCAATATATTTTGGGACATAGAAAAATTGAATACAAATTAGGAAGATATTCATAATTCTAGCTCATTTGAGCATTTTATCAAATACTAGTTGAGCATCTTGATTTCAAATCCCCTTTTCAAGATTTTCTTCATTCCCTAACCCCAATCTTTACTTATTTATGTTAAACGATCTTTCCATAAACCTAAGTTGTATATGCATGTATACATAATAGCATTACACCTAATAATCATACCTCAATACCCCATCTTATACTCCAAACTCGAAATTAAAACCTAGGGTATAGAATCTTACCTCTTAGATGAAGAACTTGTGATTGGGTTCATTGATTCTTGAAGATTGATGCAAGATTGGATGATTTACATGTTTGGTTCCTCCTTCTCTCGCTAGAAATGCTCTCACCTCTCTCAACAATCATTAGAAAATGGCCCCAAATGAAGCCCCAATGGCTATATATTAAAATGGGGTCGGGTTATAAAAATTAAAAAATTAACCCTCCGATGTCAAGTTTGCTATAGCAGAATGGACCGCAGAACGCGAATGCTGGTTGCATAATGCACCGCAAAATTGGCATCCAAAACTGGGCTACACTGGTCCAATTTGCGACCTGATTTGCGACCGTAGATCAAAAATGCGGACCGCATAATGGACATTGAGATCGCAGATCTGACACAGGATCGCATTTGTTTCCATCCTTTGGTAATTTGATCATAACTTTCTGTAGAAATGTCCAAATGACGAGCGGTTTGAAGCGCTGGAAACTACACTCGAAGACCTTTGATTTTATAGGTTTTACATCACCTGAAACCTTATATATATTTATATATGCTCGTTCAAAGTAGGGACTAGTGCAAGATCATTGAGAATTTTAGCCTATTATGGACATTTCAAATTTTTCTTAGACTTTGGCCTTTCCTTGGACCCCAAATTACTTACCATAAGACTTGTACACATATTTACCAAATCCAATGGATGTACACCATGTTAATAGCGCACAAAAATGTTATAATAAGCCTACGTGACACTGCGGAATCCTAAATTACTTAGCGAAAATTTCCGGGTCCTTACATTCTCCCCCCCCCCCCCCCCCCAGGATCATTCGTCCTCGAATGAGGAGTAGATTTCGACTTAAATGCTTAATATAATAAATCTCTTTTTTCACCTACCTTAAGACCCTAAATTTCGACAAACTCCTAAATTTTTTAGAAATTTCGGCAGAGTCTCCTTTGTAACTAGGCCTATCCACCTACCAGAGAATCACCAAAATCATCTTAAAAACACATCCATAACTAGACAGAGCACCACAATGTATATATCAACAATACTAATCTTAGTATTACAAGCACTATATTATCATAGGGGTACCAGAACATGGACTAGTTTTCCTTCCACAACACTTTCAGCCTTCCAGATGACCTTCTCGACTTACAAGCTCTATCATGACACGTTCTCAGAAATAATATCAACTCCCAAACATACATAACAAGGGTGACAGATAGACACCTCACGTGAGCTAACTATCCATTGACTTTACCTTTAATAATTTCCACTGTACAAATTAATTCCACCGGATATTGCAATTCATGGTAACGACAACAACCCACAATTCCATCACATGGCCTCATACCATTAAGAATGTCATTTCATAGTAACCAAACAATCATGTGTTCATAATAGCCCTTACCATCCATTAATGTAATCACAAAGGTGTTCATCAACAAGAATATAATTTCATTTCAATCAACAATCCATATGAAGTCAAGTCACGATGATTCTTGTCAGTAGTGAATCATATAAAATATTACCATGATCATAAGTTCAATCAAATCAATTCATACCCCTCGTTTATCACTACCTTCTTAGACATAAACATGTGAAAACACAAAGTACATGAGGAACAGTTACGGGGAACATCATACTCCTAGTGCAACTTGATGTGTAATATACTTATGTTACCTTTATTATAAACTCACATAACATCTTCAGGGGTAATATGGAGAATAGCCTGCTCATCCTTAAAATTCTAAATCTCTAGGCGAACACTCACACTAAACCCTTGATGACCTTCAATAATTACTCTAAGGTGTGCTTTCATAAACTGACCATAAAATTACCTACCCAATATATATGTGATCACACTGTGAAGCTTCATCTTTGACTTGTCTGAACTTACTATACCCAATGGATATAATACAATGAGGAAGAACAGAGTTCAAGATCAGGCTGAAGTTATTCAGGAATTCATTAATGTGCTGAGCAGAGCCTTTCATGAGGTTATATGCTAAGAGACACAGAAGGTTACTACTAACAATACTGATATGGTTAATTATTGTGAGGACATCAATTATTAGACAAATAAGTCAAAGGGGTAACTCGTACATTGGCAATAGGAACTATTAAGGAGGAATACTCAAGTATGTGAACCATTCGTTTTCTAGAGTGTAGGGAAAATCCATTTATCAAGAATAAGAATACTTTGGCACCTTGAATGTGATACGGGTTTCACAATACATGCAGTTGAATTACACTCTTAACATTACTTGACACACGAAATCTATGCCACAAGCCCGTGAGGACGAAAAGAAGTTGAACACTTATGAGATTCTCATATTTCAGACAGCTTAACCCTTCCTGATAATTGATCATATATGAGGGAACTAAAGATACGACCAAACTTGTCTTTCAAATCGATATGCTCATGATATGTGCAAAAATCGGAAGTCATCTAATCTCAACCTTTCACGAGTGAAACCTCATAGCTAGAACATCTTGACATTGGGACGAAATCATGAATTGGTTAGATGGTTCTAATAGTTAACACGATGCTCCGAGGAGAAGGCAAATAACACTCCTGTCCAGCCAAGGAGGTGAGATACCAAGGGTAGCAAAACTCCCCGCACATGAGAACGACATAGTCAATGATCCTAGAAGTTGAGGGTGTAAAGACAACCAAACTTAATGAGACAGTGCACAATAATCATAGAAGGTTTGCAGATGTTCATGATGAGCTCTCCATAGGTTTTGACTTGAAAAAAGGAAGTGTCACAATGACATATAGAAGGTCATGTTCTTTCATGGTTCTCGTACAAGTGTTGGGAACTAGCACAATGAATTCACTAAATAAGGAATACAATTAACACATTGAGGAGACATAAAGAGAAAATAATCATTTGTTATAAGCTGGACACACTTCTACTATATTAACTCCCCACTGCAATATATGACCATTCGACGAGCAACCACAATAATAGGACAGAGTTAACTACTTACTGCGAGATGTCCCAAGTGGACACAAAAACCATGGTGACACAAGACATCTATGATGGGGATGTGAGGATCTCAATTTTTTTCAGAGAGACTTTATGCACATGGTGACCATTTCGATTGATATGCACTCATATGATAGGAACTGAGATATGCATGTATGTTACTAGACAGTGAGAAGGTTTCATGATGATACTCGCAAGAGAGTAGAGTGACTGTTCAAACCATAGAAGCCATATACATCGGTGAGAAAAAAAAAAGGAGTGACTCGAGAAGGATCATAACACTGGGATGCTTTACATGGAACTTGACACCACATAGGTAAACTTTACGACGGAAACAAGTGAGCAGATGTTGTCCATTTAGATAAAAAGTTTCTGTAAGAAATTCATCGGGAATAGTCCCTTGTTGAGAATTTAGGAAAAGCAAGTGGGAAGTATCAATAGTGCTATAACTCAATTCAGGAACATAATTATAGAGCTCAATTCCATAGGAAGGTGTAAGTAAGAGAACTGTGATAGAGAGACTTTGTGAATAATACGTCTAACTCAAAGAGCATGTGCATGAAATGTTTTGTAATTTAGATTCTTTCTAAGAACATATCTATGCAAAGACAAGGAAATCATAAGGGTTTAACAAAAGCTTTAAACAATCACCACATTACCAAATAAAAAGGGATCACATAGCTTTCACATAATTTCCATACCTCTAAGCTGCATTCCATAGCTCTTCTATAGGGCTCACATATCAAATTATACACCTATGCGTTTCATACAATAACAAGGAAATCACAAGTACAAATCAAACACTTTAAATGATCACCATATTATCAAATAAAAGATTCATGCCATTTTCACGTATATTAGTCCATCGGCACTTGGGGCCATAATTATCACATCATACTTGGCACTAGGCCGCATTTCATAGCACAATCTCTTATTTCCTGCATTTCACATCACTTCTGCATATTTCACATCAATATCATAATCTGTTTCATATTCCCTCATGTCATAAGCATCACCAGGTACAATTACAATTCGAGTTCTCGACACATTGGCCATACTCTATTTCTCAAAGTCGTTTGACTTATTTCAACATCTCTATACACAGAGGATTTCACATAGTTTGACATAATATATGCATCTCCAATTTCAATTTAAGGTCTTAGCATTTCAATATATGATTTATATTCCTTGCACCGTTTTTTTGTTGTTGTTGTTGTCAATAATAGCACATTAATCATATTGGAATGCATCTTTCACAACATCGGGTCACAACACCAATTCATGTAAAGTATCAACAACAGCAAGAATCCAACATTTAGTTTTACCACATTTACACGGTCACTTACTTCACTTCCAAATATCTTTATACATTGCCAAGAACCAGACACAATCAATCAAATACCTTTGGTACACGTAAGGACATTTTGGAGGAATTAACCATAATAAGTTTTTTTTCTCACACAATTTGGCATCAAATCTCAATTTAAACTTGACCTGAAGTCTAGGCACTTTAGCACATAGTTCACATTCTTCATATATCCTCATTTACCAAGAATAACATATTAAACACATGAAGAAGTACCTACCACATACATTTTTACAACAATAATTCGCTTAACATAATAAAACGAGTACTGCATCACTTATATTTTGAACTTATAACATTTACACGGGCACCATGGAAGCTCAATTTCTAAAAGATGGGGTTTTAGCCCTACATACTGATGATATACTAAATGATCTGGTGGTCCAGTGACATTACTAGGAATAAGGGAACTCCCCTTAACAACAAGTTCTACCAATCCCTCCATGGCTCAACACATTCTTCTAAGAAGTCCTTGGGTAATCCACTCGGACTCAATGGTGGGACCAATCCCTCCTTACATGATTCAAATTCGCGGAGTATGGTATCAAAAGTACCAATCTTGAGAATAAGACTTAGAGAGGAAATCAGCTCCCCAACTTGAGCTCTATTGCACGATTTGAGTATCAAAGAAGGGTGAACTTCCTAAATGTCTGAATAGCCTCCAACTTATAGATGTGGTCGACAACACACCGATAAGAAGGACTATACTAGACACGACTCCGATACATCCTAGGACACTTTAAAACCTTAGGCTCTGATACCAAGTTTGTCACGCCCCAAAATTCGAGGGGCGCGACCGGCGCTCAACCGAGCAAGCCTGTTAAATCTCATTCTACCCAAACTAACTCATGAATAAATAGGAGATGGACTCCATTAATCAAATTCTATAAACATATCATTAACAATTTCCATTTCATTTTCATTAGCAACTTCATTCACAATATTAAAGGTATTATAAATTTTATACATCATTTCCAAACATCAATATTTGAATTCTTAAATCCCCATGCTCGACACTACCTACAACCTATCTACGGAGCCTCTAAATACAATTGAAGAATAATATGGAAATACCGGCAACAAGGCTCCGACTATACCTTACAAAAATACCAATATAAACTCCGGAGGAAAGGCGGCATGAGTCACGTAGGGCCCCGAGAGGAAAGGGGCTCACCAATACAGCTGATGGAAAGTGGAGGAGGTGCTATTGTCGGTGGACTGGAGTACCTGCTATAGAACAACCTACAATCATAACACGAATGTAGCGCCCCCGGCAAAAGGGACGTCAGTACATTTGAATTGTACTGGTATGTATAAATAAACTTTACCCCAAGTAAAATCAAATAACACACACAAGTAACGGACATCAATAGAATCAACGATCAAATGCACCTGAAAGAAACAATCAGAGCCAAACAAGTTTTACAATATCTCCTTTTTCCCTTCAACATTGTCACATCAATGATTTCACAAATTTCTCATATTTTCAATTCAATAGTGATTTCGATCACTTTCCACCCTTATTACCTCGGCCACCCTTATCACCACACCCCACACCTTATTACTTCGTGTTGCAGCGCGCAACCCGATCCCATCGAACAATCACAAATCACAAACAACACACAACAACAACAATTTACAAGAACAACAACAACAATTTTCAAGGAACAACCACAACAATTCACAAGAATTTCCGTAGCCATCAATACCACTTCATCATATTCAATAACTCATATGCAATTTATGTCACCACAATAATTACCCACAACAAGCCAAATATGTTATTACCACAGTTGTTCCAAGTGCATCATTTACGATTTTCTTCCATCATTTTTTTCTCAGTTCTTACCATATAAAACTTTCACAACCACACACCCACATTTTAGTTTGTTTCCATTTACTTGCACCATCATATCGTAAGACTTAACCAACAAAGTTCAAGGCACATAAATCACAAGAATTCACAAATAGTTCACATCATAAACACATACTTCCATATCGACATCCTCAAGATTTTACAAACTTTTCACATAACAAGATAGGCACATCAAATCACTTCTCACAATCACATATAACTTGGTTGTATGGAAATCAACTAAGGCAATCAATTCACATATTTTCATGCAAGGTACGTCACAACAAGGAGGATTCTACAAGAGTTAAAGTTAGCCATACATACCTTTCTTGAGCTTTCCTTTAATTACTACGATATTCCAAAAATTCTAGCAACTTCAATCTATTTTGGGACATAGAAAAATTGAACACAAATTAGGAAGATATTCATAATTCTAGCTCATTTGAGCATTTTATCAAATACTAGTTGAGCATCTTGATTTCAAATCCCCTTTTCAAGATTTTCTTCATTCCCTAACCCAATCTTTACTTATTTATGTTAAACGATCTTCCCATAAACCTAAGTTGTACATGCATGTATACATAATAGCATTACACCCAATAATCATACCTCAATACCCCATCTTATACTCAAAACTCGAAATTAAAACCTAGGGTATAGAATCTTATCTCTTAGATGAAGAACTTGTGATTGGGTTCTTTGGTTCTTGAAGATTGATGTAAGATTGGATGATTTACATGTTTGGTTCCTCTTTCTCTCTCTAGAAATGCTCTCACCTCTCTCAAAAATCAGTAGAAAATGGCCCCAAATGAAGTCCCACTTGCTATATATTAAAATGGGGTCGGGTTACAAAATTTAGAAAATTAACCCTCCGATGTCAAGTCTGCTATAGCATAATGGACCGCAGAAATCGAATGTTGGCCGCATAATGCACCGCAAAATCGGCGTCCAAAACTGGGCTACACTGGTCCAATTTTCGACAGCAGATCAAAAATGCGGACCACAGAATGGACATTGAGATCGCAGATCTGACACAGGATCACATTTTTCCAGCCTTTGGTAATTTGATCATAACTTTGTGTAGGAATGTCCAAATGACGAGCGGTTTGATGCTTTGGGAACTAGACTCGAAGACCTTTCATTTGATAGGTTATCAATCACCTGAAACCTTATATATATTTATATATGCTCGTTCAAAGTAGGGACTAGTGCAAGATCATTGGGAATTTTAGCCTATTATGGACTTTTCCAATTTTTCTTAGACTTTGGCCTTTCCTTGAACCCCAAATTACTTACCATAAGACTTTTACACATATTTACCAAATCCAATGGATGTAAACCATGTTAATACCACATAAAAATGTTATAATAAGTCTACATGACACCACGGAATCCTAAATTACTTAGCAAAAATTTCCGGGGCCTTACAGTAAAGCTGTTGGCAGCAAGTATTATATACCCCACTTCTGACAGCCCGTGGGTAAGTCCCATTCAGGTAGTACCAATGAAAGGAGGAATGACAGTTATAAAAAATAAAAATAATGAGCTCATACCTACCAGGACTGTTACAAGATGGAAAGTTTGTATTGATTACAGACGTCTCAATAATGTCACTAGAAAAAATCATTTTCCTTTGCTATTTATTGATCAAATGTCGGAAAGAATTGCAGGATATGGTTTTTACTATTTTCTTGATGGCTACTCAGGATATAATCGGATACAAATCACACCAGAAGATCAAGATAAGACAACCTTCACATGCCCTCATGGAACATATGCCTACAGGAGAATGCCATTTGATCTGTGCAACGCCTCTGCTATATTTTAGCGTTGCATGTCGGCAATTTTTGCTGACATGACTGACAAATTTCTTGAAATTTTTATGGATGATTTTACACTATTTGGCAAAACATATAAAGATTGTCTTAACCACTTGACCTTAGTTCTTAAAAGATGTGAAGAAACAAACTTAATTCTTAATTGGGAAAAATGTAATTTTATGGTTACGGAAGGAATTGTTTTAGGACATAAAACCACTGCTAAAAGGATAGAAGTTGATAAAGCAAAAATTAATCTTATAGCAGGATTACCCCCTCCCACAACTGTGAAAGGCATCAGGAGCTTTGTAGGTCATGCAAGTTTTTACAGATGATTCATAAAAGACTTCTCAAAGATTTCAAAACCACTGACTAACCTCTTGATGAAAGACACTAAGTTTGATTTTTCAGGTGACTGCGTGAAAGCATTTGAAACCCTTAAGGAAAAGTTATCAACTGCACCTATAGTTGTGTCCCCTGATTGGAACCAACCTTTTGAGGTCATGTGTGATGCTAGTGATACAGTAGTTGGAGTTGTTTTAGGCCAAAGAAGGGATAAAAATTTTCATCCCATTTACTATGCTAGTAGGACATTGAGTGAGACTCAAGTGAATTATGCCACAACAGAAAAAGAGTTACTAGCAGTAGTGTTTGCTTTTGATAAATTTCGTTCCTATTTGATAGGAACCGAGGTCACTATATTTACAGATCATGCATCTTTAAAATACCTCTTAGCTAAGAAAGATACTCGACCTAGATTATTAAGATGGACTTTACTTCTGCGAGAATTTGACCTTGAGATAAAGGACAAAAAAGGGATAGAGAACCAAGTAGCTGACCATTTGTCTAGATTAGAAAACCCTTCCCTTGAGTTTAATGAGATAAAAGAAGAATTTCCCGACGAATATATTTTTTCAACTGGCACAGTTGTGACTAAACCACCCTAGTTTGCAGATATCACGAATTACTTGGTTGGAAAGTGGATGACATATGATTTCTCTTACCAGCAAAGAAAAAAGCTTATATCTGATGCAAAGTATTATTTGTGGGATGAACCTTACTTATTTAAAAATTGTGCAGATAATGTCATTAGAAGGTGTATATGTAACACCCCGTAAATTCTACTTAGGTACGAATGAGTTAAAGGAGTAGTAAGGTTATATTTTGGACATGTGAAGTCTCATCGGGATGATTATAGGTAAAAATAGTTGTTTCAAAATAGAGATGGAAAGTGAGGTGCATAAAATTTGACAAAATCGACTAAAAGTTTGCAAAAGGTCTGCCTTCAAGAAGGGTTTAGTGAAAATGTGTAAGGAATTTGGGAAAACTCAACGCACGAAAGTTGTAGTCCCTTGAAATATATTTCCAATGATATATTATGGAGTCCGAACGAATCTCTGTGTAAAAGGTTATGTTCGTTTTACATAACAGTATGCGATATGCGCGCCCTATAGCGCGACCGTGCTTCTTTTGAGGCAGTGTTACTACCGTTTTGTGCTTTTAGTAGCACGATCAGGTCTTCAGGTGAACGGAGGCACTTGTGTGGGGTCGTTTTAAAGCCATATTTTGTCCCCCACAGACCCAAAATATAAAAACTTGCTCTAGAAAGGGGAACTCTCAAAAACCTAACTCCTTAAGGGTCCTTCCACCATCCAAGGTAAGTTCTAATGGTGATTCTTAGTTAATTTCAATTTCCCAACATCTTATTAACATGGGTAAACCCTCCATATCATAAGATATTTGATTGGGACATCATTGTTGAGAGAAGGAACCCTAGAACTCGAATTCAAAAGGATTGAACTTCAAATAGGTAATGTCTTCATCCTCTAATTGATTATACTATTGGATTAATGATTATAGACTCTAGTTCATAAGATATGATTTGATGGGTTTGATAGAAAAGCATGAACGGTTATATGGTTGGGGTGTTGATTTTTGATTATTCATTAAGGGTGTTGTTTACCTTATGAGTTATAAAGAATAATGTTGATTATAACCATTTGAGACTTTAGAATTTATCTAGGAGCAAGAGAATGGGTTATTGGGTGTAGAGATGCCATTAATAAGGACTATGAAGCTTTATGTCACCAAGTGTTTGAGAAAATGTTTAAATGACTAAAACATGAGAATTATTGCTAATATGGAATCCCTTTGACTTGTATTGATATAGATTAAAGTTGAAAGGGTTGGTGAATGTTGTATTCCACTCAAGAGCAGAAAGTTAAGGTATGTGAGGCTAACTCTCTATGTTTGGGAATTTTATTGATTCTCCCTACACAACGTTTCTTTTACGACGTTACCAATTGCCTCAGAAATATAGTTAAGCCTAGTTCCTTGAATAGTTGTAGAACTTCTATTGTCTAGCTTCATAACTCGTTCACCACTTTCATTCTGAACGTTATTCAATATAGACTTGGGTTTGATGCCCCCGAGTCTTAATATAGATTACTCAATATTCCATAAACAGTTGAAGTTTTAGTGTTCATAATCAGTTCAAGAATACATGTCTCAGTCTAGTCCTATTCACTATTCTAATATTATGTAACTCAGTGTGATCCAGTATTCTAGTATCATGTAACTCAGTGTGATTCAGTATTTCACTATCATGTACTGTAGTTTGATTCTCAGTTTCTGAATGTTGAGCACTTGTATTTGGGCCTGAAGTCGTAGTTTATATGCTTTATGCGTCCTTGGGCCTGAGGCCGTAGTTTATGCTTTAGGCATGTTTGGGCCCGAGGTCGTAGTTTATGCTTTAGGCATGTTTGGGCCCGAGGTCGTAGTTTATGCTTTATTCATTTTTGGGCCTGAGGCCGTAGTTATGTATACGTATAATTAGGCCTGAGGTCATATCTTGTGCATTTATATATTGGGCCCGAGGCCGTAGCTTATTTAGATAAACAGGTTGTTCATCATTCAGAAGAGGGAATATTCGTATCCTTACTTCTTTTGTTTTGCTTCAGTTATCAGTTATCATTTCAGCTACCAGTTATCAGTTCAGTTATCAGTTATCAGTTATCATTTCATGTACCAGTTATCAGTTCAGTTATCAGCTATCAGTTATTATTTCAATTACTAGTTATCAGTTCAGTTTTCAGTTATCAGTTATCAATTATTATTTCAGTTTCTGTTTCAATAGTTATGATTTCAGTTATCAATTATCAATTCTCAGTTATCAGTTTAGTTTTAGTTTCAGTATTTACAGTTCTTTTCTGTAACGACCTGGCCAGTCATTTTTTAAATTTACGCCCCGATCCCCCATTAACTGCTTTCCCTAAGTTAATTTCTGCTATTTTGGTTTGCCAGGACGTTCGGTTCTAGGATTCGGAGTGTTTTGGGACACTTAGTCCCTAAATGAGAGCTTAAGAGTTGAAAAATAGCCTATATTCGGAATAGTGCGAAGACGACCTTGGAATGGAAATCTGATGGTTCCGTTAGCTCCGTTAGGTGATTTCGAGGTTAGGAGCGTGTTCGGAATGTTATTTGGAGGTCCGTAGCTCTTTTAGGCTTAAAATGCCGAAGTTTGAATTTTTGAAGTTTCCGGTCCGATAGTGAGTTTTTTATTCGAGGTTCGGATTTGAATTCCGGAATTTTCTGTAGCTTCGTCATGTCATTTTGGATGTGCGTGCAAAATTTCAGGTCATTCGGACAAGTTTTGGATAGGTTTTTGATCAAAAGTGTGTTTGGTTAAGTTTTGAAGTTTTTAAGTTCTAATCATTGAGTAATTCGTGTTTCCGGCGTTGTTTTAGGTGATTTAATGGTTTGATCAAGTTTGAATGATGTTATAAGATATGTCTGTAGGTTTGGTTGAGGTCCCGGGGGCCTCGGGTGTGTTTCGGATGCTCAACGGAACAATTTGAAGTTAGAAATCATTGCAGAAAATTTGCAGGTCAGATGCCCTTCTACACATTCGCGTAGAAGGCATCACGTTCGCGAAGCAATTATTTCCTTTCTCATCGCGTTCGCGTCCTCATCTATGCATTCGCGTAGTGTATTTTTGAGGAGATGTCAAATTCCTTCATCGCGTTCGCATTTAGAGCCTCGCGTTCGCGAAGCTCTGCCTCGTCCTTCATCGTGTTCGCGTGAACTGTCCCGCGTTCGCGTAGCTTGCTGTGCCAAGCCTTCGCGTTCGCATCCCTCCCTTCGCGAACGCGAAGGGCATTTGGGGACCTTCTATTTTTCTTCTTCACGAACGCGTGAGACCTGTCGCGTTCGCGATGGCCAAACACCTGGGTAGACAGATTAAATTAGCCATTTCGAGGGTTCACCATTTTTAAAACATTTTGACTTCTAGAGCTCGGTTTTTGGCAATTTTTGAAGGGATTTTCATCAGGGCAACTTGGGTAAGTGATTCCAACTCGGTTTAGATCATATTCCATGAATATCCTCTTAATTTCACCCTTTAATTTCGTGTTTTTGAATGGG
>MDKF010103629.1:0-20203 GCA_026770625.1 Nicotiana glauca | reverse complement strand
AATGGGGGGTCGAGTTGGGGTCTTCGGTATAATTAAATTGAGGCAAATAATGTGGTCTGTTGGATCACTGGAATGCAACGGTCCAGATTAGCCTAGGGGTGTAAAACGGGACCATTTTTGTTTTTACGGGGCTGGGTCGATTAATGGGGTGAACGGGTCGGGTTGTGAGGATGACACTGGACCGTTCGATCAAAGGGAATGAACGGTTCAGATCAACCAACTTGAAACGACGTCGTTTCACTGATGTTGGAGACGGGCTGAACCGTTCGATCTAATGAGATTGACGGTTCAGATTGAGTGTGAACGACGTCATTTGGATGGTCGAACAACCTAATCAAATTGGACCGGGTAGGGGCATAATTTGGGTTGTATAAGGGTGTTTGGACATTTGGGTTTGGGAACTTAATTAAAATTGGCCCAATTTGATTTCCTTCCTCTTTTCTTTTCTTTTTCTTTTTACCCTCTTCCTGAATTATTTTCTAAAATTAAAACCTAAGATTATAAAACCAAGTTAACTTAAAAATACCAATTATCTAATTATCACAAACAGTTAAATACCAAATTATACAATTAAACACTAAAAATGCAAGATGCATTATTTTTTATGGTTTTCCTTTATTTATAAAACAACAACATACTTAATTAATCCTAAATATAAAATTAAATCTTAAATATAACTGCAACATATTTTTTGTATTTTTCTATTAAGTTAAACAAACAAACACGCACACATAAGTGTTAACAATTACTAAAAATATCACGAAAATTCACAAAATTGCACACGATAGAACAAACATTTTTATTTTGATTTTGTAGGAGTAATTCATGTGAGGCAAAAATCACGTGCTCATAGCTGCCCCTCTTTGTCCGAAAACACGAAGAGTTTTCGTCCAAAGATAGAATGAGGGGATACGAGCGATTTTTGCCTGTTTGAATACTCCGGGTGAAGCATTTTTTGAAAGATCTGACCGAACCTTTGCTTCAAAGGTCTCCTACATATCCTTGGCTAAAAAGAAATCAGGTCAATGTAGTTCGGGAAGTTTTGGTAGCTGGGACTACCATGAAGCTGTTATGTTTACTATTGCTGCTGCTGCTGCTACTTGCTGACCCCTTATTACACCATGCTAAAAGAAGAATAAAGAAGCTAGACTAGGCTATGAATTACAAAAATCCTATCTAGACCTTCAAACTTGATCTTGTGTTTTCTTGTTGCCTTGTTGTTTTGTATTCTCTTATAGCATTTCCTTTGTTGCTGCCTTGCACCAATCTCTTGGCTTGAATTATATCTCTCTGTTCTTCAGTTGATTACCCTATTACTGATCCTTTGAACATCTTCCCTTAGCTGTCGTCGTCTACCTCTATTCTCCAGGTAGGCTCCTGACTTCAATTTTAAACATTACACCTCTGTTCTCCAGGCAGGCTCCTAACTTCGGTACTTCAAAAATTACACCTCTGTTCTCCAGGAGGGCTCCTGACTTCAAAACTTTTACAATTACGCCTCTGTTCTCCAGGCGGGCTCCTAACTTCAACACCTTAAAATTTTACACCTCTGTTCTTCAGGCGGGATCCTGACTTCACAACTTTAAAATTACACCTCTGTTCTCCAGGCGGGCTCCTGACTTCAACTTTTACAAATTACACCTCTGTTCTCCAGGTGGGCTCCTGACTTCAACTTTTACAAATTACACCCCTGTTCTCCAGGCGGGCTCCTGACTTCACAACTTTAAAATTACACCTTTGTTCTCCAAGCAGGCTCCTGACTTCCACACTTTTACAATTACACCTCTGTTCTCCAGGCGGGCTCCTGACTTTAACTACTTCAAAAATTACACCTTTATTCTCCAGGCGGGCTCCTGACTTCCACACTTTTACAATTACACCTCTGTTCTCCAGGCGGGCTCCTGACTTTAACTACTTTAAAAATTACACCTCTGTTCTCCAGGCGGGCTCCTGACTTCAACTTCTACAAAATACACCTCTGCTCTCCAGGCGGGCTCCTAACTTCGATACTTCAAAAATTACACCTCTGTTCTCCAGGCGGGCTCCTGACTTCAAAACTTTTACAATTACACCTCTGTTCTGCAGGCGGGCTCCTGACTTCAACACCTTAAAAATTTACACCTCTGTTTTCCAGGCGGGCTCCTGACTTCACAACTTTTAAATTACACCTCTGTTCTCCAGGCGGGCTCCTGACTTCAACTTTTACAAATTACACCTCTGTTCTCCAGGCGGGCTCCTGACTTCAACTTTTACAAATTACACCTCTGTTCTCCAGGCGGGCTCCTGACTTCAAAAACTTTTACAATTACACCTCTGTTCTCCAGGCGGGCTCCTGACTTCTAAAACTTTTAAAATCACATCTCGGTTCTCCAGGTGGTCTCCTGACTTCACACAACTCGAACTATCTCCTTTTGTTACTTGACATTGTTTTCCCTCGCATTTTGAACCATTTTTCCTTGATACTTGAATTGTCTCCCCTCAAAACTGCTTTCCCTTAAGGCTTAAGCTAACTTGATCCCCCTCGAAACTTCAGTTGTCTCCCTTCGAAACTGTTTTTTCCTTAAAACTTTAGTTGCCTTCCCTGTTTTGTTTGGTTCTCGCCTTTCCTTAACGGTGGATTTTTCCGAAACAACCGAGATTTTTTCCCCTGTTTCAATCATAGAAAATCTCGTCAGTTCAAATGTGTTGGTTGGTTGTGATACTCTTGCTGGGGATGGTTTTTCTTCGATCTTTTCCATGCTCTGCTTCGTTCGACTGCCTTGAGCTTGGTTGAAAACTTCTGACCTCCGGACTACTCCTTATTTACAAACTTCCCAACTATTATTTCTTGTTTGCTTATCTAACCCCATATACTTCCCATGATCTATGATTTCTACTCGAAGATCTTGCATGTTTATTGACTACCCACTTTCTTTATCATCCGTATCCTTGAAACGTTGTTTCTTCGTTTGGACCCCACACCCTCTGTTTGTTGCATTGCTCATAAACTGGCACCTTCTCGAATTGTGTGTCTCACGGGAATCTCGAATCGTCCATTTTCCCCATTCCGTGTATACGTTGTTCTTTTTTCCCGCGAAGAATTTCCTTCGCTATCAACAACATTTCCTGTCCCTATTTCAAACACAAAGAAAAGTTGGTCAGTTTAAAGTGTGGTGATTGGATGTGATATTCCTGCTGAGGATGGTTTTTCCCTTCTATCCTTTCCATACTTGGTTTTGTGGATTGCCCTGACCTTGGTCGAGAATTTTCGACCCTCTGACTAACCCTTATCCACAAACTTCCAAACTGTTGCTTTCTACTTCTAGCCTTTCTTTTCTGATCCCCATTCCCTTCATGGAATCTTAGACCATTCATCATTCGGATTTCCAATGACGCCTTTCATGTCTCATCATATCATCATCGGCCTGTCCTAGCCACACTTCGCTTCGCACCATGTTGGAAACTGGTAGTAAGCTTTGAAATTCCTTCTTATTTGTTAGAATCAATTTATTATTATAAAAGCCTTATCCAAAAGAAAACAAATGCGATGCTTTCAAAAGATAAGAATAAAAGAGAAAATCTTCCTTTAGAAGAGAAAAAGGACATATCTGAATGGGATAGCCGATCCCAATGATCATGTTGTGTATTTCAGATTAATCAACCTAGTCCATTCAATTCAATAAATTCCTAGTTGTCTTGCTCCTGCCTCAAAATTCTCACAATTCAATTCTCTACTAAATCCTATCTTTGTTCTGCTTGATGCCTCAACGGATTTCTGCCGTCAACCCTAACTTGTTCTTTCCTTTCTCAGTTCTTTGTCGCCTTATGGTGCCTGTGAAGGTTTTCACCAATAAGACTCTCTCATTTTTGGACTTCTCTCAACTTACATCGCCTTATAGTGCCCTTGCAGGTTTTCACCAACAAAACTCTCTCGCTTTTTGATTTCTCTCAACTTACATCGCCTTTCAGTGCCCTTGCAGATTTTCACTAACAAGACTCTCTCCTTTTTATATTTCTCTCAACTTATATCACCTTACAGTGCCCTTGCGGGTTTTCACTAAATAAGACTCTCTCATTTTTCATTCTTGTTGCTTAAAATCGGAGTATTGCCCCTGATATGCACTATCTATACTTGCTTGACTTGGCACCCTCTCGAAGACTGTTCGGGCGGTCTTTCTTTGGATGTTAATATGGGTTCTTGGATTGGTTTGGAAAGGAAAGGGTATCAAAAAGATTAAACCAAAACCAACGGGTTAGAATTACAACTTTTGAAATAACTTTCTCATTTCAAACATAACTTCCGCCCTAGTTTCTTGTTTGGGGGACCTTTTGAGTTTTGCTTCCCTATGACCGAGCCGTGACCTACGTATCCTTAAAAGGAATCAGGTCAAACGTAGTTCACCCCAATTCCTTATTATTATAATTTTTCTTTTCATTTATTTTTCTTTTCTATTTTCCTTTTCTTTACATTTTTATTTTCTCCTTTTCTTTCTTCTCTTTTCTTTTCTTCTTGGTTATTGATTCCAAAAGAGGGTACGAAATTAAATAAATAAGGCTCAAAAAGGGTGAACAAAGGGTAAAGTATTTGGATAGCAGAACTAATCGCCTTCGTCATTTCAACCTTCGAGATAATACCAAGTACAAACAATCAGTGATTTTACTAAAGAAATCATACATAATATCTTTTGACCGCATCAGAATTGATAGCCATATCTATGCGTTTTCCTTCAATATCTATTAAACATAAGGTGCCATTGGACAATACTCTAGTTACGATGAACGGTCCTTACTAGTTTGGGGCGAACTTGCCCTTTGCTTCAGCCTGATGTGGAAATATAAGTTTCAACACTTGCTGCCCCACTTCAAACCTCCTGGGACGCACCTTCTTGTTATACGCTCTTGCCATCCTATTTTGATATAATTGACCATGACATACTGCCGCTAATCTTTTTTTATCAATTAAACTCAACTGTTCCAAACGGGTTTTGACCCACTCATCATCATCGATCTCAGCCTCGGCAACAACCCGAAGAGACGGGATTTCAACTTTCGCTGGAATCACTGCCTCAGTGCCATATACCAACAGATAAGGAGTTGCACCTACTGACGTACGAACAATAGTGCGATATCCCAATAATGCAAATGGTAACTTCTCATGCCATTGCCTGGAACTTTCTACCATTTTTCCTCAGTATTTTATTTATGTTCTTGTTGGCTGCCTTAACTGCTCCATTCGCTTTAGGACGATATGGGGTGGAATTGCGATGTGTAATCTTAAACTGCTGACATACTTCTTTCATCAAATTGCTATTAATATTAGCACCGTTATCTGTGATGATTACCTTTGGGATTCCAAATCGACAGATGATATTGGAGTGTAAAAAACTAACCACTGCCTTCTTGGTTACAGACTTGAAAGTTCTAGCCTCAACTCATTTGGTGAAGTAATCAATGGCCACCAGAATGAACCTGTGCCTGTTGGATGCTACTGGATCAATGGGCCCAATGACGTCCATGCCCCAAGCAACGAAGGGCCATGGTGCCGACATTGTGTGTAATTCCGATGGTGGAGAATGAATCAAATCCCTGTGTATCTAATATTGGTGACATTTGCGCATGAAGTGAATACAATCTCGCTCCATAGTGAGCCAATAATACCCTGCCCGAAGAATCTTCTTCGTCAATAGATATCCGCTCATGTGCGGTCCGCAAACTCCAGAATGTATTTCGAACATGACAGTCATGGCTTCTTTAGCATCTATGCATCTTAATAAACTAAGGTCCGGTGTTCATTTATACAAAATCCCTCAACTGAGGAAAAATCCACTCGCCAACCGCCGAGTTGTTCTCTTCTGATCCCCCGTGGCTTGCACTGGATATATCCCTCTTCTGATGTATTCCTTGATGTCATGGAACCATGGTTCGCCATCAAGCTCTTCCTCTATCACATTATAATAAGCGTGCTGATCGTGGACCTGAGTATGTAATGGGTCAATGTAAGCTTTGTCCGGATGATGTAGCATTGAGGCTAGGGTAGCAAAAGCATCAGCAACCTTATTATGAACCCTTGGAATATGCCTGAATTCCACTGATCAAAACCGCTAACAAAGATCATGCAAACATTGTCGGTAAGGTATGAGTTTCAAATCCCGTGTTTCTCATTCTCCTTGAATTTGATGCACCAGGAGGTCCGAGTCTCCCAAGACAAAAACTTCCTGAACATCTATATCTATAGCTAACCTTAAACCCAAAATGCGCGCCTCGTACTCAGCCATATTGTTGGTACAATAGAACTGAAGCTGGGCTGTAACAGGATAATGATGTCCTGTTTCAGAAATAAGCACAGCCCCTATTCCAACTCCTTTCATGTTTGCAGCCCCATCAAAGTATATTTTCCAACCTGGTTTTTTAGTTAGTTCTAGCTCATCAATATGCATCGTCTCTTCATCAGGAAAATAAGTCTTCAGCAGCTCATATTCTTCATCAACCGGGTTCTCGGCCAAGTGATCAGCTAACGCTTGGGCTTTCATCGCAGTCCTTGTCACATACACAATGTCAAACTCCGTGAGTAAAATCTGCCACTTTGCAAGTCTCCCCGTGGGCATAGGCTTTTGAAAGATATACTTCAACGGATCCAAGTGGGAAATGAGGTAAGTAGTGTAAGATGACAAATAATGTTTCAATTTTTGAGCTACCCAAGTTAGGGCACAACATGTCTTCTCAAGGTGAGTGTACTTAACCTCATAAGCCGTGAACTTCTTGCTAAGATAGTAGATGGCTTGTTCCTTTCTGCCGGTGACGTCATGCTGCCCCAGTACACAACCAAATGAATTTTCCAAAACCGTCACATAAAAGATCAAAGGTCTTCCTGGTTCAGATGGGACCAACACAGGTGGACTTGACAAATACCCCTTTATCTTATCAAACACCTCTTGACATTCTTCAGTCCATTTGACTGTGGCGTCCTTCTTCAATAACCTAAAAATAGGTTCACAAGTTGAGAGCTGAGCAATAAACCTGCTGATGTAGTTCAACCTTCCTAAAAGACTCATCACTTCGATCTTGTTTTTCGGAGGCAGCAATTCTTGGATGGCCTTGATTTTCAACGGATCCAACTCAATGCCTCGCCGACTGACTATAAATCCCAACAGCTTTCCGGATGGAACTCCAAATGCACATTTGGCAGGGTTGAGTTTAATGTCGTACCTGCGAAGCTTCTGAAAGAACTTCCTCAAATCTCCGACGTGGTCGACCTGATGCTTTGACTTGATGATTACATCATCCACGTATACCTCAATCTCTTTGTGAATCATATCATGGAATATAATGGTCATTGCTCGCATGTATGTTGCCCCAGCATTCTTCAGACCAAATGGCATTACTCTGTAGCGATAAGTTCCCCACAGCGTGATGAATGTCGTCTTCTCTGCATCTTCTTCATCCATCAGAATCTGATGATACCCCGCATAGCAATCCACGAAAGATCCAATCTCACGCGTTGCACAATTGTCAATCAGGATATGGATATTGGGTAATGGAAAGTTATCTTTTGGGCTTGCTTTGTTCAGATTGCGGTAATCAACACATACTCTGATCTTGCCATCCTTCTTCGGTACTGGCACTATATTGGCCAACCATTCAGGGTATCGAGTGACTCGAATAACCTTCGCATCCAGCTGCTTGGTTATTTCTTCCTTAATCTTCACACTCATATCAGTTTTGAATTTTCTCAATTTTTGTTTGACAGGAGGGAATGTCGGATCAGTGGTCAATATGTGAACCACTAGATCAGTGCTTAAACCTGGCATGTCGTCATATGACTATGCAAACACATCTTTGTATTCCCTGAGTGTTTCGATTAATTCTTCCCGAGTTTTGGGTTTGAGATGGATGCTTATTTTAGTCTCTCTCATGTTACCCGTGTCCCCTAAATTGATGGCTTCGGTATTATTCAAATTGGGCTTAGATTTTTCCTCAAATTGACTTAATTCTTTACTAATCTCCTCCAAAGCC
This sequence comes from Nicotiana glauca, assembly GCA_026770625.1. Taxonomy (NCBI): domain Eukaryota; kingdom Viridiplantae; phylum Streptophyta; class Magnoliopsida; order Solanales; family Solanaceae; genus Nicotiana; species Nicotiana glauca. The sequence goes on along the minus strand of MDKF010103629.1, from coordinate 12,211 downwards.
TCATCTTCGTCAAATTCTGACTCGTAATCTCAATCAACCTCTTGAACTATTATCTTAGATTGATTTCTTAGATTGGGTTGAGAATTCCTTATGCACATCATATCATTAGAACCGGTGTGAAAGGAACTGTACATAAAAGAAAAGAAGAAAACAAAATATAAAATTTATCAGGAGTGAAAAATAGGAAGAAATTGCATTTCATTGAAAATGGAAGATAACAAGGTTTGCATACTTAAAAACAAACTGAAATTCGGATTGCAACCCTAAAATAATCCATAAAAACTTAAAGAAAAATCAAAGTTGACTATCAAGACTCCCTCCGGGTAGGGAGAGGAGTAGCCTTTCAATTATTAATCTTTGCTTTTGGCCCGACAAATTGTATTCCTGCGTGGCTAGGACCCTCGCCGAGTTCTAACATGTTCACCTCGCTGAATAACTGCTCAAATCTTTCTATCAACTCCTTATCAGGGATAATCTTATCCTTGGGAATCGTCGTCACTGGTCGTTTTCTGGTACCTACCTTGACAAATGACATGGAGAGACGTGGGACCGGCTTTGGAAGGACCCATGCCCTCTGTTTCAACTTCTTGGATCTTCTTACGTCTGCGGCCGTGGGTTGGAATCCTAGACCAAAAGTTCCCGCATTTCTAGGGAGGGACACTGGTTGAATGATGCCTTGCAAAGCAGATCCTAGACCTTTCCCTAGTATTAACCCATTCTTCAACATTTCATATGCTACCATGACCGATACAGCTGTTACCTTCATGTTTGGGATACACTTCCCCTCTTGCACTCTCTTGACTGCCATTGTGTCTGAAACTTGATAGACCCAGGGCCCCTTGTCATATTCTATTTCTATAAATGGCACAATGGTGTCGCTGTGTGCACACAGATTGTCTTCCCCATGCACCACTATCTCCTGCCTGTCCCATTCGAACTTGATCATCTGGTGAAGAGTTGATGGCACCGCTTTGGCTGCGTGGATCCACGGTCGACCCAATAGCAGATTGTATGAGACAGCTATATCCAGTACTTGGAATTCCATTGTGTACTCCACTGGTCCTATCGTCAATTCCAACACTATGTCCCCGACTGAGTCTTTACCCTCGCCGTCGAGTCCTAGCACGCAGATATTATTCTTGTGGATCCTACCATTTTTAGTTTGGTCAGAGTGGAGAGAGGACAGATGTTTGCACTCGAACCGTTGTCAACCAATACCCGGGTGACGACAGAGCTATCATATTTTACTGCCAGATAAAGGTCCCTGTTGTGTTCCGTGCCTTCTACGGGCAATTCATCATCGGAGAATGTGACCCTGTTCACTTCAAAGATTTTATTGGCTATTTTCTCCAAGTGATTCACAGTGATTTTTTAAGGGATATGTGTCTCGTTCATGATTTTCATTAATGCTTGGCAATGTTCGTACGAGTGGATCAATAATGAAAGCAAGGAAATCTGTGCCGGTATCTTCTTTAATTGTTCCAAAATGGAATAGTCCTGCATCTTCATCTTTTTTAGAAACTCTTCCGCTTCCTCTTCGGTCACGGGTTTATTTGCTGAAGCTAAATTATCCTTTGCTTTCCTCAAATCTGCGGGAGTAAAACATCTTCCCGACCGAGTCAGCCCTTGGGCCTCACAAACCTCCTCCTTGACCTCATTTCCTTTATACATCACTGCCACGCGTCCGTAGTTCCACGGAATAGCCTTGCTGCTGATTATCGATGATTGGGTTACCGGCTTGATGATAACTTGATTGACACGTGCCCCTTCCACAGTTGTGATGGGTCTGTTGACTGCTCCCGGCACAATGACCTTTACTTTCTCTTGTCTCGTTGCAATCTGGCTTAGAGAGTTCACTACCGCAGATGGCCCAACACTCTTTTCAATCAACTCGGGCGCTGACCCTTCCCCTGTTGTTTGTTCAATTATCTTTGTCTCGCTGGACTAAATTGTCATTACGGTCTGTGATGGCTTCTTCAGCTCTCCCCCTTTATGCACGATTTCGATCATGTTCGTCTATGGGTGGGCTGGCATTGGATTCTTGTTGATGTTAGGAACCTCAGGAGGTTGCACTTCAATTATGTTAGCATAAATGAGCTCTTGTATTGCACTCTTCAAGTGCCAACACTTCTCGGTATCATGCCCTGGGGTACCCGAACAATACTCGTAACTGACCGAGTAATCAAGGTATTTTGGAGGTGGATTTGGCAGTTTAGATGGTATTGGCTTTAGCATATTTAGTTGTCTGAGCCTGTGGAACAAACTGGCATATGATTCTCCCAATGGAGTGAATGTTTTCTTCTTTTTTGCCATGTCACTCCTGAATGCCAGATTAGGTCGGAAATTTCGACCGGAAGGATTTCTATTCTGTGGAACGGAAGGCGGAGGTTGGCTGTATGCTTGAGCATGATGAATAGAAAAATGAGGCTCGAGATGCGGGTAATAGTGTTGAGGTGGGCTATATGGAGTGTGGGGGTAAGTCTGAGGGTGGGGTGGAGGTTGGTTATAGTGTGGTGAGGGGCCTCTGGGTCCGAACCAGGCATTGGACTCAACCGTTGCAACGTCCTCTTTCTTTTTTTTCCCGAGCACACCACCGATGCCACTCTGGATAGCTTGAGTGGTTGCTTTGATTGCTGAGTAACTCAGGATCTTGTTGGACTTAAGTCCTTCCTCGATCATGCCGCCCATTTTCACAACCTCATTGAAAGACTTGCCAATCGCCGTTACCAAGTGACCAAAATAAGTCGGCTCTAATGCTTGCAAAAAGTAATCAACCATTTCTCCCTCTTTCATCGGAGGGTCGACCCTCGCAGCTTGTTCCCTCCAACGGAAACCGTATTCCCTGAAACTCTCCCCGGGTTTTTTCTCCAGTTTTATCAATGACAGACGATCTGGAATAATTTGTAGATTGTACTGGAAGTGGCCGGCAAATGCTTGTGCCAAAGCATCCCAGGTATACCACCTACCATGGTTCTGTCGCGTATACCATTCTAATGCAGACCCGCTCAAACTCTGGCTGAAGTACACCATCAGTGACTCATCCTTTCCACCCGCCCTTCTCATTTTGCTGCAAAATCCTCGCAAATGTACCACCGGATCACCATGACCATCATACAGATTGAACTTAGGCATCTTGAATACTACTGGTAACTGAACATCGGGGAACAAACATAAATCCTTATGTGCCACACTGACTTGGCCGCCTAAACCTTGCATATTCCTGAAAGATTGCTCCAGGCTTTTTACTTTTCGAAACATTTCTTCCTGCTCCGGGTTCTTGGTTTGCTTTCCAGGTTCTGCGGAGATACCATGTTGAGGATGGTAAAAGTATGGTTCAGGTGCTTTGAAGGTGGTTTCGGGAGGTAATATTGATTATCCTGCGTTTGGAACACAGGCTCACTGGAAGACCTGTGGAGTGGGGCTGGTGCAGGTGCCACAAAGATAGGGGTAATTGGTGGAGGGTATGAAACTGTTTTTAGAATTTGCGGTGTTTGGGAGGTGGTCCCCTGATGATGTTGAAAATTAGGTAATAAATCTGAAACAAGCTGTTCCGGAGACTGGGTGGGTATTGGGAGGAAAGTAGGGTTAGCGGGATAGGCTGGTGGTGGCTGACCCCTCGACCAAGCCTGATACATCTCTGCCATCTGTTGTTTCAACTTATACATCTCATCTTTCATCGCTTGCACGTCTACCTCTTCTATCTCAGTGCTTCCTTCTCGATCAGTGCTGGACATGATCACGGGTATTGGTCCCTTCGATCTGGTCTGATAGTGGTAATATGCCAGTACGCTTTGGATAAACTAACGGTTTGAATTCTCTGGACAAGCAACAAACTTGTTAGTTTTTAGAGTTTGACATATATGCAATCGCACGTTGGGATGCAATGCACCTAGGCAGTTAACCCTTTCTATCATTTATTTGCTTTAGTTGCGAGCGTCATTCCAGCTTTTTCACAATTGTGCCTCTTCTTTCAATGTCTCTCAAACTTTCCTTTATTTTATTTATTTTCCCTTTTTTTTTGTGGTGGTCGAATCTTATATGGATTGCCTACGTATCATGTCCCCGCATGAATCAGACTGTGCGTAATTATGGCCGATAAAAAAAATGTAGCCAAATATTTTCAAAAACGACTGCTCTTATAACACTTGGAAGAAGCTACAAACTTTGAAAGGGCAAACAAAGAAAACTTGAAGAGAATCTGACTTACAAACTTTAATGATAGAAATACAGACTCAAAACAAAGATTAAGAGTACATTAATGCCTTAAAATTTCCTGGAGCCCGTGAGGCATCATTCGGCCTTGCCGCGGGTCTTTGTGCGAGATCTCTTTGGAGCCTATCCAAGATCACTCATTATTTGCCGGACGAATGTCATCACTGCCGCAAAAAAGGTAAAACCAATTACGCTTAGAAATCATGCCTATAGGAATAATCAATTGAATCAGCTTCGTCTATTTCATCTACGAGTCTAAAACCAGTCATAAGGTCGTCAAAATCTGTAGATCCTTTGTTGATAAAACCAACAACCTTTTTCCTAAAATCAATACGCTCTATTAGATGTCATGCCTATAGGTCTCACTTAGGCAAACTATTAGGTAATTAATTGCATCAATTTTGATAAACTACATCCAGACAAGGCTAATTCAGACTCCTCATCTGAGAAATATGATATAAATCAGCCCAGCTATGCTTTTAATTTAATTTAGACCAAACCAGTATTTAAAATCATGCTATATTTGCTCTTTTAAGTGAGGAGGCATGTGTGAGCCTTAATTGCTATTTGTTTCCCCCTAACTGTTTATGTTTTTTTTTGCTTGTCGCCTAGACTTTTATCCCTTTGAAACTCTAAAAAGCCCCAACCCCCTTCCTTTAGGACTAGTAGTCTCAATGCTTCTGAGACTGATAGGATTGGGACGGGTAATAGTATGCATTATGTAATGATACTATCCCGCGCTTTAATACCTTAACGAGGTGGGAAGGGTATATATGGATATGATGACCACGCGATAACACCAAGTGTATAAATGGTTACCGAGTATTGTGTGGGGTGATCCATATTATTTATAAACCTAGGACCCCCTTTCCTCCTTACCTGCTCCCTTCCCTTTTCCAGAATTTTTTAAGATGTTTAGTTTTCTTCAACTATTTCACTTATTATGCACAAGCTCTTTTAATTGTCTGGTTTTCAGCACTGTTTCTTTTTTAAACTTCCGCCCATTTTACTTCTTTGTCTGATTATTTATATTCGTTACTTGATCCCTATTTTTCTGCACTTATACATTCTTTTAAACGACTATGAAACCACATATTCCCTAACTTCAGTATGTTTATTTGACCTTTATACATTCCTACTTGTAATCGTTATGTGGAAGTTGTCTTGTATGTTTATTCGCTTTAAAGTCACAATTGTAGCATGGCCGGGAACCAAACTAGTGGATCTTGGGGGTGCCTAACACTTTCCCCCTGAGATAATTTCAAGCCCTTACCCATTCTCTGGTTCTTCTTTTCTTTTAATTTTCTTAGTGTCCTAATGCACTTAATCATTAGGTGGTGACTCTTCTAAATCTCAAAACCCAAATCCCAAAAGGAATAGAGTTGTCCGCCCAAATGTCGTAAATCCGATTTCGCCTTTAGAAAAAGGGGGCATCGACAGCTGGTGTTGCTGCTTGGGACTGAGCTCTGCCTCAAGCACGACCTCGTCCTCGTCCTCTGCCCCTCGTAGGAGCTGCCACTGGGAGCTCAGGCTGCTGATCAGCGGATGAAGAAGAGCGTGTTCTCGCCGTCTGCGAAAGAATAGAGTAGAAGTTCAATTAGCATTGAGAAGTCAAATCGCATGACAAAGAAGAATAGATGTCAAGATTTTCCAAAACTCTGTAGCCTCTAGGGATAAGAACATACGTTTCCATACTGATCCCTCTGACTCTACCTAGCTTGTTCATGAATTGTGAGACCTAAGAAACCTAGAGCTGTGATACCAAATTGTTACGATTCGGGATTTCCACCCTCGGGAGTCATGATGGCGCCTACTTATGAAAGCTAGTCAAGCCAACTATTAGGGTTCTACACATTACCAATCAATCCAAACAGTTATAAGCAGAACTAAAGTTAAACATATGATAAATACGGAAGAGTTATAACATGATCAAATAATCCAATACAAGTCTACCATAGGATCTGGTGTCACAACTTAACGAACATCAACGAATTACTACAAATACTAGCCTAAAAAAAAGTACAATTATGGTCTGAAAATAAAAAAGATAGCAGAAATCTAAACAGGGAAGTGGGACTTCAAACTCTGCGGACGCCAGCTGATCTACTTTGGCTTCCTTGGACTGAAGGTAGCTACCTTAATGACTCACCGGGTCTAGTACCGAAATCTGCACAAAAGAGTGCAGAGTGTAGTATTAGTACAACTAACCCCATGTACTGAGTAAGTGCCGAGCCTTCCCTCGCTGAAGTAGTGACGATGATAGTACACGACAATATATATATATATATATATATATATATGTGTGTGTGTGTGTGTGTGTGTGTGTGCGCGCGCAGTTGAATCATATACCGACATAATCATAATAAGATGAATCAATAGAATAAAGTGGAAAGGGTACATGCTGCTGGGAATAACAAGTTCTAACAATAAGACAACAAAGAAGCGTCAATAAGAAACATAGTGAACATCATATCTACACCAACAAGAATAATGAAACGGTAACACGTGCACGGCATCACCCTTTGTGCATTACCTCACATAATCATGGTACAACATCACCCTTCGTGCATTATTCCTCACAATATCAGCACGGCATCACCCTTCGTGCATCAACTCTTAAATCATGGCACGATATCACCCTTCGTGCATTATCACTCATAATATCAGCACGGCATCACCCTTCGTGCATTACACTCACTCACAAGATCACGCACTACATCATCCTTCATGCTTTACATTCTTACTCACCAAAACAATTGAAATAATACGTCCCGGTAAGGGAATTAACAATATCAACAATAACATCCCAACAAGGGAATCAACAATATCAACAACAACCCCCGGCAAGGGAATAATCTATAACCAATCTCGTTTTCAACAATTACTTTACAAAATGAAGCTTAACGTGAGCCAATACTCAACATTAGTCAATTACCAAGAGACTTTCATAATCTTTGTTCAACATTAATAATCATCAATTTGAGCATGATCAATACAAAATAGAGTCGCAACAATAATGATAAAATGACCCATAGGCATGCTTGACATTAAAGTATAGATACTTGTCGCCACACATATACATCATACTCGATACAACCACATAGCAAATAGACAACAACTTCTATTCCCTCAAGCAAGGTTAGGCCAAACACTTACCTCGATTACACATTCAAATTAAGCATCAACTACCGCTTTACCCCTCGATTCCACTTCCAATTCGCTTATATATTGTCACTCCAAAAGATTTAGAACGTGACTCCATGAGTCCAGTATGCATTATATATGTATCTACTTTACTCTAACGAGTCGCGCTATAGTCGGACGAGTACGACACTTATAGTGCAACCACTGATCAGTTGGATTTTACAGAGCACCACGTGATCGGGTACGATTCTACCGAGCCTTATGATGACCAAATACGTTTTTACCGAGTTCTCTTCGATGCCGACTACTATATGATGGCGATGATGCCCACATAGGCGTATGTTTTTAAAAGTTAATGTATATATATGTATCATGCATTTCATGTCAGTAGCCCTCAGATGCTACAAGTTGTATCTCTTATATCTCTCTTTACATTACTGTTCTTCTTTATGCTTTCCTGCCTTACATACTCGGTATTTTATTCGTACTAATATCCCTTTTGCTTGGAGACGCTGTGTTTCATGCCTGTAGGTCCCGATAGACATGTTGACAGTCCTCCTAGTAGGCTATCAGCTCAGCGAAAGGTATTGGTGCACTCCACTTGCTCTGTAGTTGCCTATTTGGTCACTATAACTGGGATATGTATTGGCTAGTATGGCTGGGCCCTGTCCCGTCGTTTTATGATGTTTATGTACTCTTAGAGGCTTGTAGACAGATGTCAGATATACGGATACTTTATGGCCTTTTTGGCCTATGTTTTAAGTTTATAAATGATCATGTCAACCTTATAGGCATGTATGTCGCATGTATAAGTTTCTATATATCATGTTGGGTCGTTCTATGTCTAGTATTCCCTTATGTTTTGTTTTGATTATCTCATGATGGCCTTTTTGGCCCATTTACCCATGATAGTACGATAAGAAAGATATGTTACGATGGTACTCGATTGAGTAAGGTGTAAGGTACTGGATGCCCATCGCGACCCTTCGTATGAGTCATGACAATTATAAACTAACGTCACCCACCATCACCTTCATCAATCACAACTACAATCAACACCACCACCTATCATTATTAACTATCACCATCCACCATCTACCATCCTCAACAATAATCGTCATCGCTACCAACCACCACTAGCTACTACCCAGAACTACCATCATCAACCAAAACCACCACCAATCACTGCCTCTAGTCGGTATCCACAAGAACCTCCGTTGGCAATCATCACCACCAATTACCATATTTTAAATATATATATATTATTGATAGAATATTAAATTAATTAGTATTTTATTTGAATTTTATGTTTATTAATTTTTAAATAAAGATAAATTTTATACATTGAAATGGTAAAATAAATAAATAATTTTAATTTAGTGCTCAGATCTTAATACACATCTTAATATTCAAATGTATATTCAGATCCAAATATTTTAATCTTAATATACATTTTGATATTCAGATATGCATCCAAATTACATGTTAATTTTTTTATAAAAAAAAAACCAAATGAGGAAATGTCTTTTGGTGATAGCATATTTTCTCCTTTATGCAATATTTTAAGACCAATATATCAAATTAGAAAAATATTATTTTGTGTCTCATACAACTTATACTAGTTATATAAAATAACTTTTTATCTCATAGTTTTATAGACCCCGAATTCTGTGAACCCAAAAGTATAAAATTAAAAAATACAATTTTAATGTTAGTTGTGCGAAACATAAAATAAAACTTCTCGTCAAACTGTATGAAAAGGCCTAAAATCTTGAATAGAGAAGTGAATGACAGAGACCACAGTGTATCATCAAATCATTCGCTGATTGACGTCAATAAATATATTTTTAAAAAAACAGAACCAAAATGAAACCAGCACTCTGAAATATACACAACGTTGTTTAACTAACCTTTGTGACTTTGTCTCATTGCATACTTTCACCCCCACAAAAATACCTCATTTTCACTAATAATCAGTGGCAGGATCTCGACGAAGGTGTTCAAAAAATATATTTTGTATTTAGTGGGAATTAAATTCATGAACTTATGTAGATTTTGAACCCCTTTGACCATTAAATTACATTATTGGATTGTCTTAGGGGTATTCAAAAATTAATATATAAAGGTAAAAAATAAATTTTATCTTATATATACAGTGTAATTTTTCTGCGAAGGGTGTCCGGGTGAACACCCTTGCGCCCCCCTAAATCCGCCCCTAATAATAACTATTTCCTGCAATAACACACTAACCAAATTACTATTCCCTCCCTCCCTCCGTTCAAATTTAGGTTAACCTATTTCCTTTTTGATCCGTTCCAAAAAGAATAATTCATTTTTAAATTTAGAAACAATTTAGTTTAAACTTCTAATTTTACCGTTAATGAGAAACGTTTATAACCATATAAATATTTTGGACTCTTTTTGACTAGTTTAAGACTACAAAATTCCAAATATTTTTATTTTTTCTTAAACTACGTACACAATCAAACAAGTTCAAGTGCTAAAATAATACCTACGAGTATGTATCATACTACCTGACTTTGTCTGTACATGCTATTTCACTGCTACTCATCAGCTAGTACTACAGCAAAAGAAATTAAAAAGTGTGCATTGAATTGTACCTATCAGCTTTCCTTTTATATGTGCTTACTTCCCAGGTTTAAATTTACAGTTCTTACCTCAAATGTTAATAGAACAAGTAAAAAGCTTGTTTAATTATTGGCTCTTCATTCGTCTTTCCTTATTTATTCCACTTTTCACTTGAAAAGGAGAATTCATTATTCAATGCTGATGCTGCTATAAGCTGCTCTTACTTCACATAGTTTTTTAAACTTTATCCTAATGCTAAAAAGTCAATGGAGGGGTTCATTTCTTTGGTCCAATAGAAAATCAAGCTTTTCTTTTTGAATAACGAGAAGAAGCTTTTTTGGTTACAGTGCTATCTCTATTCATGAAAGTAGTTAACTATTCATACATTTTATTTTTGTTATGGTTTTGGAGTTCGATAATTAAGGTACAAGTTTAGTTTATTCTTTTTCATTTTTTCCTTGATCCAAAAATCTTAACGGAAACAACCGCTTTATCTGCTTAATATAAGAATAAGGTTTGTGTACATACTATCATCTCATATCCCGTAAATTATATTGAATTAGTTATAATTGTTTGTTCACCAAAACAAATTAAAAATCCTTTTTTTTTTGGTACTGTATCCCTCAGACATTGATACGGTGTACTTTATTTCATGAATTAAAAACTGAAAATATTTAAAGAAAGATTTTCTTTCTTGTCCAGTTTCAGAATACGACGAAAAGGAGGAATAGGAGGCTCTGCAGTCTAGGCACCCACAATTTTACCCTGTCAATTTTATAGGCTGCTGTATATTCAGGTTTTACTCAGAACCTAAAAAGGTTACTTCCAGTTCCATTCAAGATTTGAAGCAACGTGTAACTAAAGGAACAAAGAAATGAGAGAAAGAAAAAGAAAAAAAAAGATTAATCATAAGGTGAATTGAGTTGTCAAAACAAGACTAGTACAACTGTTTACACTATTAATTTAAGAATAAAAAATGAAAGAAAAAGTTGTAAAGTTGTAGGCTTTTTTGACAGAGTAGAATCACTTGTTTGAGAAGTAAAGATATTGTTTTTACCAATAAAATTCAGAGATAAGCCTTAGAAAAATCCAAGGAGCTTTGGCAGGATTGCTTTTTGGGAAATGGGAGTTTGAGAATTTTGAGTTTCTCCTCTTTTACTTTCTCCTTGTTATAAAGCTATCATGATATGGACCAAATATGATCAAACTCCAATTATTCTAATCCTCTGTTTTTGTCTGCTCCCTCTGTCTCTTTCTCTTTCAAACTTTCACTGCCTCATTTATACAGACACTTGGTGTGCGGATAGAAAATGAAGAGTAGACTCTTCTGTTTTGTCTTAATTATATTCGCACTTTGTTTAATCTCTGTTAGAAGCAGGCCTTTGGCATCAAATCTCAATTCTTTGCAGAATAAACTGAGTACAAATGAGGTAAATTTTAACATCCTTTGACTTGTTTTCTCTTATATTCTTGATTAATGCATTGAAATGTACTTAACAAGTTTTTTTGTGCACTTTATTTTAAAGGGAAACATGAGCAATAAAGAACAAGGACAAGTGAAAGAAACAGAGGAATATAGTGATATGAGTAAAGAAGAGAAGAAAATGATAGGATCAAATCCACCGAGTTGTGAGCACAAATGCTATGGATGTATGCCGTGTGAAGCCATACAAGTGCCAACCAACACAGGTCGAGTGGGGGTTCAGTACACTAATTACGAGCCAGAAGGCTGGAAATGCAAGTGTGGCCCTGCATTTTACACTCCTTAGGCTACTGGTCCGACTAATTTGGGTTCGCATGATTCATTTAAACCTTAGACCATCTCTAATTTATAGCTGCTAGTGGTCGATTGATTAGTACAAAGAGAGAGCTAGTTATTGTTGATTTTAGTCCTATGTCAAGTTGGAATTATTTTTATGTTGTATGAGTTATGACTTAAGAGTGTGTATAGTGGCTTTAAGAAATTTTGTTGATGTTAGTAATAGTTGTGTAGAAAATAAAGAGTAATGCATTTAAATTTACTTCCAACAGTTTCTCTTCACCAGACTGCTATTGGGTTGAAGGATTGCTTTAATTGCTAGTATTATACATTTTTAGTACCCTTTTGACCATGAAAATAAGTACATTTTTCAGAAATCTTTAGTGAATATTGTCACACCTCCTTTTGCGCTATCCGCGAGGGCGCAAGAAATTGACAACTAATATTCAAAAGAAATTGATCATAGCTAGATTAAAACTTACATTGTTATATGAAACCATTAAAATG
>MU761122.1:13068-26434 GCA_026770625.1 Nicotiana glauca | reverse complement strand
TTCATGTTTAGAATCCCGAATGTCAGTTTAGTCTTTGACAATTTGAATTAATATCTTGCTATTAAGAACTTACTACTGTTGATTGTCAATTTGAATTCACCTTTAGTAACATTTAGGAAGATTGCACAAGCTAGATGGTACATTTTGGAACTAGCTGGGCCGTTCGAATTTGGCCTTAGGTGCTATTTTATGCTGCTAGTTAAGACTTAACCTTGGGTCATGTTCTCCAGCCTTTGGGCCTCAAATTAGTTGACATGCGGGCCCGGGTCTCGCGTTATTTTCTTTCACGTCTAGATCCGGGCCAATGCCTGGTCCACCTCAATCCAATAATAATTAATTAGGATTTATTTATTTTAGAGACAAAACATAAATAGAAAATCATAACTGCTTTAGGATCGGTCTTTTAATAAAGAATGAGACGAGGCTCGCCAAATAAAATACATAAACTGCGGGGCCCTCAATAAATGGTTATAATAATTACGTAGACTTCGGGACGGGCTGTTTAGCGAATTTCATGGCCTTCCCCAAAATAATAACGCGTTAGACTCTTTAGGCGCGTGTTAATAATCTCACTTTCTTAAACTCGGGTGCTCATTCATGTGATCCAAATCCAAATCTCAACGGAGTCGAAATATGTCAATAACCACATGTACATTGATGTAACGCGGTTTGAGATGTGTTTTCACGACGTTACAATTCTTAAAAATAATAATAATAAAAGCGGTAAAAAGTTAAAATTTACACATAAGTTCATCATGTATAAAAATCAGATAATTTAAGCCGAATATAACAGTTGAGCGACCGTGCTAGAACCACGGAACTCGGGAATGCCTAAAACCTTCTCCCGGGTTAATAGAATTCCTTATCCGAATTTCTGGTTCGTAGACTATAATACAGAGTCAATTTTTTCCTCGATTCGGGATTCAAACTGGTGACTTGGGACATCATAAATCTCCCAAGTGGCGACTCCAGCTCTTAATAACAAATCTCGTTTCGATTATCCTTTAATTGGAAAAAACTCCCCTTTACCACGCCCTTCGCGGGGTGCGGTAGCGCTAAAAAGGAGGTGCGACAACTCTGGCGACTCTGCTGGGGAATTATAACCGAGAACCACTGGTTCAGGGTTAGAAATTCGAGCTTGGAAATAATTGTTGTATTTGGCTTATTTATTATCTGATTTTTATTTGATGTTTGAGCTTACATGTGCTAAATATTTTTTACCGCTTTGGTAATTTTTGAATTGTGTACATAAACTGCCTTTTCACGCACCCCCTCTGAGTCTTCTTGAAATTAAAATTGGGCATTTGCTTGACATAGCCCGCTTTCTTTGAGATAGCTGAGGTGCCTGGCACCCGGTGAAGGATTTTAGTCACACATGTTTTAGATGGGGAGCACCACCAGTTAAGCCGGAAAGCAATGCTATCGGTACACTAACCCTCCTCGGCTCAAGTTGTCCGCTCGAGTAAGCCAGTCTAGATACTTGTGCACCTGTTTGTCTCGGCTTGCATGATTGATCGGCCTCTAGAAAAAAAAATGAAAAAAGAAAGAAAGTAAGAGATAGGTATTTAGAATTCCGAATTCAAGCTTAGATGAATTGTTATAATTGGCTTTGTTTTATCTAATTTTTACATGAATTGAAATGTGCTAAGTATTGCTTTTACTGCTTTGATATTCTGTGAATTGTATATAAACTGTTACGAAACCCATCTTCACTCTGAGTCTTCTACATCATGGAAAAGGGTGCACTTCGTGTGACTTCTCTTCTGTTTAGAGTCTTTTCCCATCTAGAATGAGGTTCGAATANCCCCCCCCCCCCCCGGGCTCGAGTTGTCCGCTCGAGTAAGCCAGGTCTAGAACAATAAACCCAGGTTTTAAACCTAGAATAACAAAGCCTCATGACGGATCCTTAGTAGGAACGATTGTTTATATCATGTGCATTTGACTTTGGAGGCTCAACACAGGAGTTGGGTCTGTCTAAGACAGGTGTACCTGAAACGAAAAGACCATCCTGATGCATCTTACTTGCTACCTGTGCATTTATATGCTTCGGACTTGCATGCTGACCGGCTTTTAAATATTAGAAAAAAAAAAGAGGAGAAATAGCACTGTAGAAGGTTAAGGGAGTTAATAACCTATTTTGAAAAAATACCAATGTCCAAGTAGTGTCGAAACTCTATCGGATTTTGAGAAGATTGAAAAAAAAAGAGTTTTTATTTTCAAAATAGTTTATTTTATTTTCCACCGAAAAAGAAAAATTTTCAAAAATAGTTTGCTTTATTTGCCAATAAAGAAAAAAAGTGATTTTGTTTTCAAAAATAGCTTATTTGTTTGTCAATAAAATAGAAAAAAATAGTTCGTTTTATTTGCCAATGAATTGAAAAAAAAAAAGAAGAAAAGAGAAATAGTCTTGTTTTCAAAAATAGTTCGTTTTGCTTGCCAATAAAATAAAAAATAAAAAAAATAAATAAAAAAGGAAAAATGTTTTATTTTCAAATATAGTTTGTTTTATTTCCCAAACTACGCTGGTTTGATTCTCGCCGGATGTGAGATACGTTGCAAAAATAGCCAAAAAATATCAAATTTTAATTTTTTTTATAAATAAGCCGGGTGATGCTGTACTTATCAAATATAGCCGAATGTTCCCGAAAGGGACGCCGGAAGGCTGATTATGCGTAAACAGCCACCTTTGGGTCATTTTTTAGATTTTGGCCGATTGACCAACACAGCCTTAAAATCTTCGTCCCCGAGGCGTTGAAAGACCGTGTTTGCAATACCGGGTCCTTTATTTTTATTCGAAAAAAAGAATCATGAATAAGTCGGGTGATGCCGTTTTGTCGAAAATAGCCGAATGTTCCCGAAAGGGACGCCGGAAGGCTGATTATGCGTAAACAGCCACTTTCGGGTCATTTTTTAGATTTTGGCCTGTTGACCCACACAACCTTAAAATCTTCGTCCCCGAGGCGCTGAAAGGCCGTGTTTGCAAAACCAGATCTTTTGTTTTAATTTGAAAAACAAGAAAAAAAAAGAGTTAGTGGGCAAGTGAATGCCTTTGTGATTTTTGGTCAAAATAAGTCGAGCCAGCTTCGGCAGTGTATTAAACTGTTCTTGCCGAGATAGACTTAGAGTATCTTTTAGTTGTCGAAAGGCTATTTTCGTAAAAGAACGGACAAGTTTGTAAAATAATCCTTTCCGACCTCAAAATTCAGGTGAAATTATGAAGGGGCCACGTTTGCAAAAATAATCATTCGGTCGAAATTGGCAAATGGGGAAAGAAATCTGTCAGTCTGTTTTTTAATTTGTATTTCTTTTGATTAGAGTATATGGGTTGTTTGATTTCAAATTTGTAAGTCGTCTTTTCGTCAAAGTCTGTTAGTATGGTCAGTTTTTAAAACTTTGTAATCAAGTTTGTTTTATTATGAAAATTAAAAATTCCAAAAAAAAAAAAGGGTTTCATTGTTATTGACCTTTTATTGGCCCGAACTACGCAAGGTCTGATTTATGCGGGGTCATGATACGTAGGCAATCTCCATAAGATTCGACCACAACTATATATGTATGAAAAAAAAAAGAAGTAAGTAAAAATATTGATAATAATAAGGACTAACTGAGTCCATTCTAACATGTTTTGAATTGTGAAGAGAGTTGAGGTGGTCGGCGGATAACGCAAGATCCCCTAAAGATGGTACAGGAGGAAATGACCCAAAAAGTGAAAAGCTTAGAACAGCGGTTGAAAAACACGCAAGGGTTGGCAGGTCAAAAGAGTGTTACTTTCAAAGATCTATGTCTGTCCCCGATGTCCACTTGCCGCCTGGTTTTAAGATTCCCAAATTTGAAAAATACGATGGACATGGACACCCTATAGCCCACTTGAAAAGGTATTGCAATCAACTAAGGAGTCTAGGAAGAAATGAAGAATTGCTAATAGCTTATTTTGGGGAAAGCTTTATGGGAGTAGCATCTGAATGGTTTTTGGATCAAGACGCATCTCGCTGGTACGTCTGGAACGACATGGCACAGGCCTTTGTCAAACAATTCCAATACAACATTGACACTACCCCAGACTGCATTTTCCTTTCAAATCTGAAGAAGAAACCAAGTGAATGTTCCAGGGAATATGCCGTTAAATGGAGAGAGCAAGCATCTCGAGCTAAGCCACCCATGGATGACCACGAATTAATCACGGTCTTCCTTCAGGCTCAAGAGCCGGATTACTTTCAGAACATGATGTCCGCGGTTGGTCAATCCTTCTTGGAGGTAATTAAAATGGGAGAAATGGTAGAGAACGGCCTTAAGACAAGCAGAATTATAAGTCAAGCAGCTCTCAAGGCTGCAGCTCAGGCTGTCCAAAATGAATTTGGTGACACAAATGAGAGGGATGAAGAAGTCATGATGACGTCAGGGTCAAGAAGAGGGCCCAGAAGAACACCTCGACAGGTTTTCCATAACTCCCCTGAGCATTACTATCCACCTCAGAACCCACTGTACTCAGTTGATCCATCTCAGTATGTTGTCTAGCCATCAAATCGCCCAAGAAAACGAGCACGAGTGTCACAAAATCTCCACCAGCCTCCGCATAATTTCCAAGTGCCTTATAACCCATATCCAAGCAAGGGATATAGAAGGGAACAAAAGCTGAAAAATAATTTTACAAGAGTCCTGTGCAAGCTTATTTGAGAAGTTAAAACAACATGACATAATTGCACCCATTCCTCCAAATCATGTGGAACCACGTGTAAGAAGCTTTGACCCATCTAAAAGGTGTGAATACCATTCCAATGCCCAGGGGCATAATGTGGAAAGTTGTCGGGATCTGAAAAGGGAAATAGAAAGGATGATCCAGGAAAAGTTGATTGTAATTCAAGATAGTGCCACTCAGAATATCACGCTGAATCCTTTACCTGCACATGATGATACACACTTTGTGGGGATGATGCCTGGTGACATGGGGTACGAGAATCCACTCAGGAATTTGCCGACTGAAATCGGAGAAGGCTGTAGTGATTCTGATAATCAGATTGGTGGCTAAATGTTAGGCTTATCAATTGGAGAGTCATGCAAGAAGGAATCTCGGTAGCTTATTTTGTTTTCATTTCTGTTGTCCGGATTATTTCAGGGTTGTAATCCGGATATCGTCTTGTAATTCAAACCCTTCTATCATTTTATTTTATCTAGTTCCTTTGTTCGTAGTATCTCGTTTAGTGTTGTCTAGGTTTGTTCAAAGGGTCTTACCCTAGTTTATTATGTTTGTCTTGTTGTTCGAACTGTTTCACTGTCTAATGCAATTCTCTGTCTTCCGTTATTTCTAATCATTTTTCTTTGATTTAAGTCTTTCCTCTTTATAGTCCTTTTTCCGTCAACTCTAGTGACATGACATGCGCACGTAATTCTGGCCTAATCTTAAAAGTTAATCACAAAACCATTGGGAGATGATCAGGGACATTTAAAGGAAATAAGAACGGTTTGAGATTATTTGGAGCCCGAGTCATGTGAAACTGTGGCAAATAAAAAGAAAACTGTTAAAGGCAAATTGGTCATGTTGACATGGGGGTCGTTCGCGGTAATGAAAATGAGAGTGTTGCCCAGCAGTGCCTTAAAGATATGGCGAATGTTAATCGTGTTGTTTGCACTTGGTATGTTTTGAAGATTAGAATGATGAAGGCATTTTATTCTACTATCTAAACACTTTATCCTTCGTTACCCCTTTGAGCCTTATTTGATTTCTTTCATACCCCTCCTGCGGAATCAGTAGCAAAGATTAGAAACACAAATGTGGAAGATAAAGAAAAAGAAAAAAAACAACAAAAAGATAAAGAAGAAAAGAGAAAATAAAAAAAATGAAAAGGAAAATTAGAACAACAAGGAATGGGAACAACGTTTGACCTGATTCCTCAAAGAGGATGCGTAAACGCTTCACAGCTCGGTCATAGTGTAACAAAAAATAAAAAAAATTAAAAATTAAAAATCCCCAAGCAAGAAACTGGGGCAGAAGTTGTGTTTATTGTTAAGAAATCTAGTTCCGAAGGTTGTAATTTTGAACCCAGGTTGATTTATTTTGAGCCTTTAATACCCTTTTTTAGCCCTATCCAAAATCCCATGTTACGGTCCAAATAAAGACCTTTTGACCAATCTTCAAAAGATGCCAAGTCAAGCAAATGAGAGAGTCTTATCAGAACATAACACTTGATTCCTAGCAGAAAAGACTCTGGTTCCCAGCAGAAAAGAAATATGAGAGAGTCTTAGCGGTGGCACCCCAATCCCCAGCTGAATAGTAATACAAACGAGAGAGTCTTGTTGGTGAAAACCTTCACGGGCACCTTCAAGCGACTGTAAGTTAAGAGAATGGCCAAAATGAGAGAGGCTTGATAGTGAAAACCTTCGGGCACTACAAGTCGAATAAGGGTGAGAATCAAATGGGAAAGCCCCAAACTAAGATTGTGAAAGGCAAATTGACGACGGAGGACAGGTCACATGTGCATGTCATGGCCATTATAGTTGTTATCCGCGTTTGATAGGTTTTCATTTCATAGTTTTTCTTTTTTAGAAAGTCTTCCTTTTCCTTGGACTTTTATTCTGTTCCTTTTATCTTTCTCCTTTCATCGAAAATTCCCCAACAGAGTCTGTTTGGTCAAGACAAGTGAGAAATGACCGCAAAATTTGCCATCAGCTTTCTAATTATGCAAGACGGGATCTGCCTAGAACATCCAAGTGGTATAAGACAGGAGGGAACAATCGCAAGGCCAGTGTCAAAAAGGATATTTCCCAGCAAGAGGAGATTGACAAAGGGAATGGGTCGGTATTAAGGAGGATATCCCCAGCAAAAGCGAAGGTTATAGACCTCAAGCCAAGGACAGTGGACAAATCAAAGAACAACGCGGAGAGCGATGAGCATATTTGGAAATGCACATGAGACTCAAGGGTCGGGAAATGCCAGTTCCCAAGATATGCCACAAAAGAAGGGGGGATATCCCCAACACAAAAGGTATTTCTAGTGACAAGGATGAACGAAGGAAGTGGTTCAGCAATAAAACATGCAAGATCCTCACGCAAAGTCACTGTCATAGGAATGTGGAGGGTCGGGATACAAGTGGAAAACAATGGTGAAAGACTTGTGAATAAGGAGTCGTCAAGAAGGTAGGAAATTATCGACCAAGTTTCAAGATGGCCAGACGATGCAAAGCAGGGCAAGTCGTGCTAAGACTAGCAAATAATATCATCCCCAGCAAGTTTTGGTGGTGTAATGGAACGCAGAGCAGGGGAAGGAGAAAGGGAAAGACCATCCCCAGCAGGAGCATCACAACCAATCACCGCGTTTTAAACTAACAAATTTTCTTTGATTTGAAGCAGGAAAAGGAAATGGCATTTATGGCGGAAAGGCATGCCACAAGGAAGATTATCAAGCTGGGGCAGAAAATTTTCTTTTCATTTTTGAAAATTTTCTGGAAATCAGGCATCCATTTGGGGAAGAGGGAAGATAAGACAAATCTTAAAGGAAGTAGTCTTTGAACCAGTATTACCCCCAGCAGTGTTGAAAGAAGGAAAACAACAAGTTTTAATGAAGGAAGTTGTATCCCCAGTAGACAAAACAAAAGGATGAAACTTGTGTTCAGAAAAAGCAAAAGCCAGTGTCATCCCCAGTGGTTTTCGGAAGTATAAAGCAACGGATTTGAAGGAATAAAATTCCTCCAGCAGTGTTATCCTCATAAGTGTTATCCCCAGCTGATAACATTTTTATCCCCAGTAGTGTTGAAAGAAAATTTGAAGAAAGTAGTTTTGAAAAAAAAAGGAAAAAAAGGGGAAGAAAGTAGATTCCCCTAGCAATATTATCCCCAGCAGGTATGTAAATAATTCCCTAGCAGGTAAATCAAAGGAAAATTCCTCCAACGGTGTTGTCCCCAGCCGATAACATTTTTATCCCCAGTAGTATTGAGAGAAAATTTTTGAGGGAAGTAGTATTGAAAAAAAATAGAAAAAAAAAGAAAAGATATTTCCCCAGCAGGTAAGTAAATAATTTCCCAGCAGTGTTATCCCCAGTAGTTAAGAGGGATGCAACACAAATTTGGAAGGAAGTAGTTTTGAAAGAGGAAGGCGATACAAGTTTTAAGGGAAGCAGTTCTGGAAGAAAGATAATATAAGTAAGAAGGAAATGGTTTAAGAGGAACAATGGCAACACGAGTGCAGTTTTGAAGTTGTTGAAGTCGGGAGCCCGCCCGTAGAACGGAGGCGTTACCTTTTTAAGTTGTTGAAGTCGGGATCCCGCCCGTAGAATGGAGGCATTACCTTTTTATTTTGTTGAAGTCAGGTACCCACTTGAGGAAGAAGGAAGATAACACAAGTTCTAAGGGAATGAGGAAAGCATCCCAAGCAAGGAGGTCACAACCGACCATCATTTTCAAAAACTGACAAATTTTTTCTTTGTATGTAACAGGAACAAAGCAGTGGATTGTTTCTCCTAAGATAAACATCTTAGTCTGATGAATTGTTTCTCCTAAGATGAAAAATCTTAGTCTGATGAATTGTTTCTCCTAAGATGAAAAATCTTAGTCTGATGAATTGTTTCTCCTAATATAAAAAAATCTTAGTCTGATGAATTATTTCTCCTAAGATGAAAAATCTTAGTCGGATGAATTTTTCCCTCCTAAGATAAAAATCTTAGTCCGATGGATGTTTTTCTCTCCTAAGATGAAAAATCTTAGTCTGATGAATTTTTTCTCAAGATGAAAAAATCTTAGTCTGGTGAATTATTTCTCCTAAGATGAAACATCCTAGTCTGAGGAATTGTTTCTCCTAAGATGAAACATCTTAGTCTGATGAATTATTTCTCCTAAGATAAAAAATCTTAGTCAGATGATTTTTTCCCTCCTAAGATAAAAATCTTAGTCTGATGGATGTTTTTCTCTCCTAAGATTAAAAAATCTTAGTCCGATGGATGTTTTTCTCTCCTAAGATTAAAAAATCTTAGTCCGATGGATGTTTTTCCTCCTAAGATAAAAATCTTAGTCCGATGGATGTTTTTCCTCCTAAGATTATAAAAATCTTAGTCCGATGGATGTTTTTCTCCTAAGATAAAAAAATCTTAGTCTGATGAATTTTTATCAAGATAAGAAATCTTAGATAATAAGAAGTCAGTTGGAAAGACTTAGAAAAGATAACAACAAAAAAGTGAAGGCAACAACCGGAAAGACCCAGATAAGATAACAAAAGTGGAAGGCAAGAATTGAAAAAGTGAAAGCAATAGTTGGATAGTTACAGATAAGATAATAAGAAGTGAAAGACAACAAGTAGAAGGTTTCAGATAAAACAACAAGAAAAAGGAAGCAACAATTGGAAGGTTTCAAGTAAGACAACAAAATGGACCTAGTGTGATGAATTGTCTCCTAGAGTCAAAATTCTTAGTCCGATGAATCTTTCTCCTAAGATATCAAAATCTCAGTCCGATGAATCTTTCTCCTGAGATCACACAAAAATTGGGCCTAGTCTGATGAATTATCTCCTAGAGTCAAAATCTCAGTCTGATGAATCTTTCTCCTGAGATCACACAAAATGGACCTAGTCTGATGAATTATCTCCTAGAGTCAAAATCTTAGTCCGATGAACCATTTCTCCTAAGATAACAATAATGGTATTTTACTTTACATTTTAAGTCTTGAAGCTGGGAGACCGCTCGTATAACAGAGGAATACATTTCAGTCTTTACTTTTTAAGTCTTGAAGTCGGGAGCCCGCCCGTATAACAGAGGAATACATTTCAGTCTTTACATTTCAAGTTTTGAAGTCAGTAACCCGCCAGGAAAGCGAAAGGTTACAACAAAAAACAACCCCAGCATAAATTCAAATTCAGAAATCAGAAGGAAGACAGTAATGGTCAGTTCAAGCTTCGAAGAAAAATAATTCGAATCTCACAAGAAGGAAATAAACAGTCCAAGTTTGGCAATCAAGAGAGGCTGACGAGTCAAGTCAGAAATGAAGAAACATCAGAGGAAGCAAGTCAACAAGAAAGCAAGGCGTCAAGAGCAAGCCTGAATATCTAGATAAGATTTTGTAATTCATAGACTAGTTTAGTCTAGCTTCTTATTTTCTGTTTAGCACGGTGTAATGAGGAGGTCAGTTAGCAGTAGCGGCAGCATCAACAACACTAACAGTAAAACCACAGTTTAGGGTAGTCCCAGTTACCAAAGCTTCCCTAACTACATTGACCTGATTCCTTTTTAGCCAAGGATATGTAGGAAACCTTTAGAAGCAAAGGTTCGGTCAAATCTCTCAAAAAATGCTTCAAACAGAGTACTCAAACAGGCAAAAAATCGCTCGTATTCGCTCACTTTATCTTTGCACGAAAACTCTTCGTGTTTATGGGCAAAGAGGGGCAGCTGTGAGCACGTGATTTTTCCCTATATGAGAATTACTCCCAAAAATTCAAAATAAAATAATTGTTGTTTGTTTGCAATTGTTGTGAATTTGTGTTATTGTTTGCATTTGTCATTGCATGTTTATTTGTTTCAACTATGGAAAATACAAAAATATATCGCATTTGCATTTAGGATTTAATTTTACAATTAAGAGTAATTATGTTTGTTTTACAAAAATTAAAAATTACAAAAAATATGAACTTTGCATTTTTTAGCATTTAATATCAAATTGTGTGATTTGATCTTTAATTTGTTAATTTTATGTGATAATTATTATTAGGAGCTGATTAGTATTTTAAGTTAATTTTGGTTTTACAATTTATTTTTAGAATTTTTTGTAATTAAGAATTAAAAAGAAAAATAAGAGAAAAAGAAAGGAACAAAAATGGAGAAGAAAATCGGAACTGGGCCGTTTTAATTTGACCAAAGTCCAGGCCCAAAACATTTTCTTACCCGGTCCAACAGACCCTTCTCACAGAACTAGGAAACGACGTAGTATGGTAGTTCAACTACGTCGTTTCAATGTCAACAAATCTCGACCATTCATCCAAAACCATCATACGGCTCACATCCCATCTCCCTTACCCGTTCCTATACCCGCCCCGACCCCGTTACTACCAAACGACCCCATTTTGATCAGCAAATCGATCATGGTCGTTGGATTCCCATCATCCAACAGCCGAAATCAATTGATTCAATTCTAACCTGTCACACCTACTTTTTCCGAAGAAACTTTTATCGGCTTTTATTACACCCCGGGAAGGGATATAATAAAGAAAGGAGTTTTTCCAATTTAAGGACAATCGAAACAGGATTTGTTTTTATTTAAGATTCAGAGTCGCCACTTGGGAGATTTATGGTGTCCCAAGTCACCGGTTTGAATCCCGAATCGAGGAAGGGTTTGACTCTGTTTAACAGTCGCGAACTAGAAACCTGAGTAAGGAATTCTATTAACCAGGGAGAAGGGGTTAGGCACTCCCGAGTTTCGTGGTTCTAGCACGGCCGCTCAACTGTCATATTTGGCTAAAATATTTGATTTTAATACATGTTATCCTATTTGTGCAATTTTAGAATTAATTACCGCTTTTTGTCAAATTATTTTTTTTAAGAAAGTGAACGTCGTTTAAGAACATGTTTTCGGATCATGTCATATGAAATGCACCCGGATCCTCGACACATTCTTATTCGACATTTTCGGATTTGGATTTGGGTTACATGAAATGCACACCCGTATTAGGAAGGTAAGATTATTTAAAATCGCGCCTAAAGCGGCTAACCTATTTATTATCTTTGAGGAAGACCGTGAAATTCGCTAAACGGTCCTCCCAATTTCTAGTATTCTTTTTAAGCAATTATTGAGGGCCTCGCAATTATGTATTTGATTCGGCGAGGCTCGTCTCAACAATTTATTTAAAGGTTAATCCTAAAGTAAACTATATTTTGTTTCTTTGTTTTGTCTCTAATAATAAAAGAAATCCTAGTCAAATCAATATTACCTAATAATATTATGTTTGGATCCATGAATTCATAAGAGTACTTGACTTAAATTATTTTTTTGCTTGCAAGCAACCCATAGATTTAATCCAAAGGCGTAAGGGCAGATCTATCAGTTTGGGCCGTAGCTCTAAGCTGCCTGGTAAACTATACCAAAGGCAGGTCCGTATTTTAACATGATTTGCAGAACTAAACAAATTAAGCCCAATGTTAATACAAACTGGTCCAAATATCTTCACTAATTAAAATAAAGGCAAATAATACGCCATTATACTTATTAACAGGACATTGACACTTCAAATTCTAGGTTTAAGTTCAGATTATTTGACTCTCAGATATTCACGAACAAATCAATTTATTCAACTGTCTAATTAAAAATGCATGTTTAACTATTAAGAATGGGACAGTAGTATCGTTCTACCTATTTAATGATTATTTGTGGTTTGTATACCCAAATGCCTGATTTTTAATTCATTTACCTTTAAAATCAACTTCTAAACATTAATGTAGATTAGAGTACTAGTGCCTTAAGCTATTGAATTTCAATGTAATACGATAATGCTTGTTTTGAAGTTAGCCTAAGTGATAGCTGGTTTGACTTAATACATGAACTTATTTTATTTTTAATTTCAACAACTAATGCTATTCTGAAACGAAATTAACAGAAAAATACTAGCAAATTATTTCCGGTTTTTCCTTTACATACTATATTAAATGAAATCTAGATCTATCAATACATTTCACTATCATAAAAATCCCAGGTATTTCAAGTGCTTTAATAATGATCAGATACTAAGCATAGTTCAAATGTTCTTAAAGTCCAAATATACAGTCCAAATTTATATAGTCCATACAAATTCGACTAATCCTACCAAATACAAGTTTCATATCTAAATGTTGTATCTATACAAATCTGATCATATTTAAACACATATTACTAATGAAATTCCAGAACAATAATTGAGTTTCTATTTTTTTTTTCATTGCTTAAGCTTGAAATCACATCAATGTCGAGTACAAGCATGTACCTGAGTAGAAGAAAATGTGAGAAGAAGAAGAATTAGATCTCTAAATCAGCAACAGCAACAGAATCAGATCAACAAATTTCAATCACAGCTTCGCAACACCAGATTTAAACCAACAGCAACAGTGTTTTAACCAGAAAATCAACTCGACCAATCCAAATTACAACTTCAGATATTTTGGAATACTAGATCAGCAGAGAGTTACTACACAGCCTTCAAATCTAGATCAATTGGCCAATGTAACAGTATAGTTTTGAAATTTTCTACTGTTTTTTGATATTTTTGAGTTTTTGTAATGAAGAATATCGAGAGTTTGATCTAAGAAGGACATATTACTTAGATGATATTTTTCAAATTGCAAAACTTGTAAAATGAGGCATATTGATGCCTATTTATAGATTTAAATTTGGAGGGAAGTTCAAACTTTATTAATTACACTATGGTC
>MU761118.1:28610-43809 GCA_026770625.1 Nicotiana glauca | reverse complement strand
GCCTTGCCACCTAGCTTGTCAGCCGCGCATCCAGTGTTTCATGTGTCTATGCTTCGGAGGTATCACGGCGATCCTATCCACGTGTTAGATTTCAGCACTGTCCAGTTGGACAAGGATCTGTCTTATGAGGAGGAGTCGATAGCTATTCTAGACTGGCAGGTTCGACAGTTGAGGTCGAAGAGTTTTCCTTCAGTGCATGTCCAGTGGAGAGGTCAGCCTCCTGAGGCATCGACCTGGGAGTTCTGATATGCGCGGCCGTTATCCTCATCTATTTCGTGACTCAGATACTTCTTTCTTTTGTCGGTTCGAGGATGAGCAGTTGTTTTAGAGGTGGAGAATGTGACGACCCAAAGGGTCATCACCGAATTTCTCTCTTTTTCCACGCTTTCGAGGCCTTGAAAACCTCACTTTTAGTTGTATCGAATTGCGTGTGCAGTCCGGACGCGTAGCCGAAAAACTTTTATGTTGAAATATATGAATTCTGTGAAAAAATTTAAAGAATTTTGATATTAATATGATTAAGGTTGACTTCGGTCAACATTTTTGGTAAACGGACCCGGACCCGGACCCGTAATTTGACAGTCCCGGAGGGTCCATAGAAAAATATGGGACTCGGGCATGTGCCCGGAGTCGAAATTCGAGGTCTAGAACCCGAGTAAAAGAATTTTTCTGTTAAATTGTTTTTCTGAAATTATTAAGGAAAATGGAAATGAAAATTGATTAAAAGACTATGGTATCGGGCTTGTATTTTGGTTCCGACTCCCGGTACAGGTCTTAAATATGTGTTAAGTGCTTTCTGTGAAGTTTGGTCAACGCGTTTCAGACCTAATTATCTAAATCTAGAAGTTTAAGAAGTTTGAAATGAAAATGATGATTTTGAGGCTTGATTCGTTGATTTTGATGTTGTTTTGGCGATTTGATCGCTTGAGTAAGTTTGTAGGATGTTATTAAGTTAGTGTGTGTGATTGGTCAGGGGCCCCGAGGGCTCGGGAGTGAATTGGAGGTGGTTCGGGGTAGTTTTGCACATAGGAAATGTAGCAGGTTTTTGGGCTTCAGCTGTTGCAGGCGATTTCTTCTACGCGTTCGCGTGGTCTCTTCCGCGTTCACGCAGCTTAGCCTTCTGCTTCATCGCATTCGCATCCCTTGCCTCGCATTCGTGTAGAGTCATCTGACCCTGAGGGCTTAGCCTTCTTTCTTCTTCGCGTTCGCGGACACTTAACCGCGTTCACGTAGCTTGCCAAACTTCCTCCATCGCGTTCGCATGAAGTTCCACGCGTTCGCATAGGCAAAGTTCTTGGGCCTCAGAATTTTATTCTCCGCATTCGCGACACCCTCTTCCGCGATCGCGATGACCTATCTGTGTTATCATTTGCGAACGCGGTCCCTTTCCCGCGAACGCGAAGGGAAATTTTGCCTAGTTATATTTTTGATTCCAGAACAGTAGCATCACGGGATTTTCCTCATTTTTCCACACGAGCTCTTCTCCCTAACACCCCATAGACGATTCTGAAGAGCCTTTTCCTCCATAGCTTTTTAGGTAAGTGTTCTTAACTTCATTCTATCTTAATTTCTTCATCTAATCATTAATTTCCTAGCCCTAAATCATGAAATCAAAGTAGAATTAGGGGTTTTGGGTAGAGTTAGGGGTTTGGGAATTTTGGGTGATTCAACCTCAATTTGGGGTCGAATCTTAAAACAAATTATATATTTGAATTCGTGGGTTATGGTTGACTAGGTTTTGGTCCGAGCCTTGTGTTTGGACCATGTGGGACTGGTGTCAAATTTTGGTATTTTTGGAAGAATGCTAGAAAACTCATTTCTAGGCTATGAGATTATGTTGTTGAGCCTTTATTGATACTATTGAATTAATTATGCCTAGATACCATTGTTTCGGAGTCAGATTTTAGAGGAAAGGCGATATTGGAGAGTTGATTACTATTCTTTGGACCGAGGTAAGTGTTTGATCTAACTTTGGCTTGAGGGAATAGGATTAGAGTGTTATTAATTGCTAATTGCTAAATGATCGAGTACGGTGTATAGGCATGATGATGAGTATCTATACACCGGTGTCTAGCATGATCGTGAGTCTTTGTTGGTACTTGTTTTGGTATACTTTGGGATTCTTCCAAGCTAATTAATGATTTTCTACACAATGTGAAAAGTTTGAGGATTAATTATGAATTGTGAATTCTTTGGAGTGTTGGCTCAAATGATAAAATAATATCGAGTAAGAAATGAAAGAATTGGAAAGAGATGTGATTATCTCCCTTGCCGGGATGTGTAAGTTGTTGTTATTGCTCCCTTGCGGGGATTTAGTTGTTTAATTGTGTTTTTTCCTTGCCAGGACATTTCTTGTAATTATTTATTTCCCTCGCCCATTTGGTTGTGATTGCTATTTGGGTGAGGAAGAGTGATGATGCACAAAGGGTCATTCCGTGCCATTGTTGATTATATTTGCACGAAGGGTCATTCCATGCCATTGTTGATTATATTTGCACGAAGTGTCATTTCATGCCATTGTTGATTATATTATGCACGAAGGGACATTCCGTGCTCCGATTTGATTATATTTGCACGAAGGATCATTTCGTGAAATGAAATAAGAGTTATGTGAGGAAAGAACGAAGGGTGATGCCGTGCATTTTATTTGATCGCTTTGGGTGAGGATGAGAGTAAAAGCACGAAGGTTGATGTCGTGCAAATGTTGAATTTCTTGTTTCTGTTAATTATTGTCGTGCCCTGTTTCTTATTTAAGTTGATGACTTTTATATCCGGATTGTACTCCCCCATAACATGCTTCCCTCCCATTTTTACTGTTTGGTTTTGGTATTCTTGCCTTTTATTGCACATATATATATTGAACTGCACAGGTTGATATGGCAGTCCTGTCTAGCCTCATCATTACTTTGCAAGGGTTAGGCTAGGCACTTACCAGCACATGGGGTCAGTTGTGCTGATGCTACTCTTCTGTGCGTTTTGCACAGATCATGGTACCGAAGCAGCTTTTGGACCACAGCAGTAGCACATCGAGTGGGAGCTGTCTTCAGTCCAGGGACTACGAGGTAGCCTAGCTGGCGTTCGCAGGCCGGAGTCCCTTTCTATATCTTCTGTTTCTTTTCATTGTACCGAGACAGACACTGTGTATTTTTCTATTAAGACTTGTTTGTAGCATTCATTAGTAGTTCGTGAGATAGCGACTCCAGTCTTGGGTAGTGAAATGTTAAGCTTCCGTATTCTGGGTTTTCAGTTATTTATGTTATAAAAGACTTCCGATTTTATTTAAAGGTTTATTATTATCATTACTGTTGTGTTGTTATCCAAAAAGGTTTAAATATTTGGCTTTCCTAGCTCCAACAGTAGGCGCCATCACGGCTCCCAATGGTGGGAAATTCGGGTCGTGACAGTACTCAGCCCAAAACAACATTTTATATGCATCAAATCAGAGTAATAAAGATTGAGTTACAAAATCAATAAGTGTAACAAGATCGAGTATAGATTTTCAACCAAAAGCAGTAAGAGGATAGTAAGAAAAAGACCCTTATAGGTTCAAACAGCTCTGACACAAAACTTAAATATGGCGTTTAGCCCAATTTATAAAAATTCTTTCTAAAGTACATAAGTATCATATAGTTTCAACCAAATATGCAACTTTATAGTTGCTACAGGACGGACCAAGTCACAATACCCAATGGTGCATGCCCGCACGCCTGTCGCCTAGCATGTGTGTCACCTCAAAATAGTAAAACGATATGAAATTCAGGGTTTCATACCCCTAGGACTAGATTTACAATCGTTACTTACCTCAAACCGGTAAAATCTCTACTCTGTGATGCTTTTGTTCCTCGACTCAGCTTCCAATCGCTCTATATCTATTCACAACCAGAACAATACCATCAGTATGCGCTAATGGAATGAATTTCAACAAAAACTATCAAATTAGGCACAAATCCCGAAATTTTCTCAAACCCACCCCCTGGTCCATGTCTTGAAATCCAATAAAAGTCACAAAACTAGAAACCCCTTTCACTCACGAGTCCATACATACTAGATTTATCAAAATACGACTTTATTTGACCCCTCAAATCCTCAATCAAACTCTACAAAATCCCAAGCCCTAAACCTTCATTTTCAACCTTAATTAACACTAATTATATGATTAAACAACGGGAAATTACCATAAACACGAGTATTAGGGCTCAAATTACTTACCTGAATGAAAACCCCCTTGAATCCCTCTTCATATTGCTCCCAAAAGCTCCAAAACTAGATAAAAATGGTGATGAATTACCCAAAATTTGCGAAAGGTATAATTTATACCTTCTGCCCAGGCTTCTCGCACATGCGACCTTTTTCTCATGCCTGTGGGAACGCACCTGCGGTCCATGCGCCGCACCTACGAACTGCACTTAACTCACCAACTTCCGCACCTATGCCCTATGCCTCGCACCTGTGGGCTCACAGGAGCGGCCAATCCTGCGCACCTATGCCAAATTCTGTATCTGCGGTTCTCTTCATGTATCTGTGATTATTGCACTTGAGGTTCCCACTCCACAGCTGTGGAAACATCAGAAGCAGCAGCTTCAACTGCCTTATTCCACTTCCCAACTCTCCATCAACCATCCGAATTTATCTCGAGGCCCTCGGGACCTCAACCAAAAATACCAACAAGTCACATATCAACATACGAACTTAATCAAACATTCGGAACACTCAAAACAACACCAAAACACCAAATTACCCTCGGATTCAAGCCTAAGAACTTCGAAACTTCCAATTTTCACAAATGATGTTGAAACGTACCAAACCTCATACGAATGCCCTGAAATTTTGCACACACCGCAAAAATGATACTACGAACTTACTCCAACTTCTGAAATTCTATTCCGACCTCGATATCAAAATTTTCAATGCCGGCCGTAAATCGCCAAATTTTCAACTTCACAAATTCACGCCTAATTCTACCATGGACCTCCATATTACATTCTGGACGCACTCCCAGGTCTAAAATTACCTAACAGGGCTAATTGAACAATCATAATTCACATCCAAGATCGTTTACATATAAGTCAACATACGATTGACTTTATCAACTTAAACTTCTAAATAGTATACTAAGTGACTCATTCCACACCGAAATTACTCCAGACTCGAACCGACCAACATGATACGATGTGATACAACTTAGGAACATATAAGGAAGCAAAAATTGGAGAAACTTGGCTATAACTCACGAAACGACTGGCCGGGTCGTTACAGAGTTCTTGAAAATGATAAATATTGATCATGAAATTGAAACACATATAAGGAATTTTATTCATTTATATTGTCTTATAATATTTATTTAAGTAACAAATTAAATTAACGTATACAAAAAAAAAAATATTAATAATTTGAAATTAGAATATCTTATGAATATTGCTTTTGTCTTAATAGCCATGTATATTATGATTCGTTATGTAGTAATCAATAAAAATGGAAAATTAATCTAATACTTTTAACATAATGTTATAATTGATTTCAAAGATATAAATATTAGGAAAAATAATTAAATGTCAATTTTTTCCTATCTGAAATTTATTTTTAAGGGTAGAAAGGTTTATCAATAGTTCGCTCTGAGGTTTTGTGCATTTATAATAGTTGATATATATTTTATTAATTAAAAAAATTATAAAACATGTATTTTTCTTGCAAGAAAGAAAAAATATTGTCTCTGTCTAAATGAACTTAAAAATAGCTTTCAATTATTTTAGAAAAGCTCTTAGATCTTCAAAAACTATGTATTCTTGCTAAAACTAAAAAGTTGAATATATAGAACTTGAACTAAGTTTAACTTGAACATATTGAATGATGATTGGGGAATTTTATAGGGTACTTTTTCTTCCTTTATTGAGTTAGATATATACAACAACAACAACAACAACCCAGTATAATCCCACTTAGTGGGGTCTGGGAAGGGTAGTGTGTACACAGACCTTACCCCTACCCTAGGATAGAGAGGTTGTTTTCAAATAGATCCCTGGCATCCTTCCCTCCAAGAACTTCCCACCTTGCTCTTGGGGAGACTCGAACTCGCAACCTTTCGGTTGGAAGCGGAGGTTGCTTACCATCAGAGCAACCCCTCTTATCTGAGTTAGCTATATATAGGATCAATATTCATCAATTTCAAAAACTTAAACGTTCTATTTTGTACTTGAACATAACTTTTA
Source organism: Nicotiana glauca (assembly GCA_026770625.1). Taxonomy (NCBI): domain Eukaryota; kingdom Viridiplantae; phylum Streptophyta; class Magnoliopsida; order Solanales; family Solanaceae; genus Nicotiana; species Nicotiana glauca. The sequence continues at coordinate 37,603 of MU761118.1, read as the reverse complement.
GTAAGTAATATTACATATTGAGATTAGGTACACACACATCGCACATACTGTATATTTTATGTAATGACCCGACTGGTTGTTTTGAGCCCTATCACGTCGTTCAATAACTTAAGGCCCTGAGCAGCTTCACTTTAGGTAATATGATTTTTATGCATGGTCGGAATTGAATTCGGGGAAGATCGGAGTTGATTTGGAAAGAGAATTTGCATTTCGAAAGATTTAAGTTGGAGGGTTGACAAGAATTTGGATTTTTGAGTAAATGACTTGGGAATCGGGATTTGAAGGTTACAGCGGGTTCGTATGATAATTTTGGACTTTGGTGTATATATGGATCGGGTTTTGGATGAACCGGGAGCATTTTGGCACCTATTGTGGAAGTTAGCATTTTTGGGTGAATTTCATAAATTTGGGATGAAGTAAATTTCAGTGTTAATGATGTCCGTTTGGGATTTCGAGTCTGGGAATAGCTCCGTATGGTGATTCTCATATTGGGAACGCGATTAGAAGTAGTTTTGGAGGTTCGTAGGTCATTTTGGAGTCATTTGGCTGAAATTAGAAATTTGAACGTTTTTGAGAAGTTTGACCGAAAATAAACTTTTTGATATCGGGGTCGGATTCACAATCTAGAAGTTAGAGTAGGTCCGTAATATTGAATGACTTGAGTGCAAAATTTGAGGTCAATCGGACACGATTTGATAGGTTTCGGCATCAAATGTAGAAGTTTGTAATTCTAAGGTTCATTTAGCTTGAATTGGAGTGTAATTCATGGTTTTAGAGTAGTTTGATGTGATTTAAGGCCTCCAGCAGGTCCGTATTATGTTATGGGACTGGTTGGTATGATTAAATAGGGTCCTGGGGACCTCGGGTGTGTTTCGGGGTGATTTCAGATTATTTCGGGTTGTTTTACTATGGCTGATGGTGGTGTCTGGTATTATTATTCGCGTTCACGAAGATGTTCGCGCGTTCGCGATGAAGAAAGTCTCTATTACACAGGTCTGAATTCGGAGGCTTATATTTTAGAATCTATAAGGAATTTGGAGATGATCCAAAAATGAAAGTTGCATCCCTTTGTGTCTAGTTTTCAAAAAGATAAACTATTTAGCATTTGGTTCGTGTACAAAAGGTTATGGCCGGTATACTACAGGCTGTCCGGGAAGATAAAGAAAAAATTTGTGTTATACAGGGCTGACTTTGGTAGCTTATATCTCCAAATAGATAAGGAATTGAAGATAATCAAAACATGAAAGTTGTAAATCTCGGTGTCTAATTTTCAGAATATTAAACCATTTGGCATTTGGAGTTTTCTACTGAACATTATGGCCATTATATTAGAGGCTATGTGAGAAGAGTTTGGAAATGACTTTTCAGAATTTTGTTCATCGAGAACGCGATGGGGGTCTCGTGAACGCGTAGAAGGATCGTCTGGGCAGTGTATAAATTTGCAAAAATGGGTTTAACTCATTTCATCTCATTTTCTCCATGGGACACCTAGGAGCGATTTTGGAGCTCTATCTTCATCATCCATGTCAAGGTAAGTGATTTTCACATATTGTAAATTAAATACTTGGATTATATATATTAAAATGAAAATTCATGCAAAATTAGTGAAAACTTGGGATTTTGGTAGAAAACCTAAAAATTGATATTTTTGAATTTTGACCACGAATTTGGGCATAAAATTAAGAGTAAATTATATATTTGAGTTAGTGAGGCTATGGGTAAAGTTTATCTTCGAAAGTTTTTAGAATCCGGGCATGTGGGACCGAGGAAAATTTTATCAACTTTTCGAGCGATGTTGGGAATTTATATAAATTGAGTTGTTATAAGTATTAGGGTATATTTTCATTGGTTTGCCCATTATTTGGCTAGTTTAGGAGCGTGTTGCATCGATTTGAGTCGTTGGATGGGTTTAGGAAGCCGGTTATGGAACTTCGTAGCGAGGTGAGTGTCTCTTTTCTAACATTATAACAGGGAATCGTCCCCATAGGTGAATTAATTGGATATGTGCTTCTATTTGTGGGGGTTACATATGCACAAAGTGACGAGAGTCCGTGCATAGCTACTATTATGCTTATGTCGGGATAGTCTAGGATCCAAAGGCATGATTTACTTGTAATAATTGTAACCTTATTGATAGTTTAAATTGCTTTAAACGTATCAATGTGGTAAATAATTTTCTAAAAGAGTTAAACTTCATTTTCTCGATTTGTAAAGGAGAAATTGAAACCTCCTTGAATAATTGTTTCCCTGATGAAGTCTTGATTGACTGTTTGAATGTGTGATTTTATGTGTACCTGCGTCGCATGTATGATTTGTGAGCAGGGTGATTGTTTATTTATAATTGACCGCGTTGCATGTATGATTCGCGAGCGGGGTAATAGATGCATCTATGGTTTGCGCCATTTGAACCTCTGGCAGTGCACAATATCACACCTCCTTTTTTACACACCTATCCCGAAGGATAATGTATAAGGAAATTTTTCCATTTAAAGTGACAATTCGAAATGGTATTATTTATTTATTTAGAGTCACCACTTTGGATAAGATTAGATTTTGGTGTACCAAGTCACCGGTTTAACTTGAATCCCAAATCGAGGAAAATTTTGACTTCCCGAATGAGGTCTGCGAACCAAAAATTCTGAATAAGGAATTCTGTTGATCCGAGAGAAAGTGTTAGGCACCCCCGGATCCCGTGGTTCTAGAACGGTCACTTAAACTATTATAATTTGCTAAAAATCTGATTTTAATACATGTCATCCTATAGTGCAATTTTAGAATTATTTCACCAGTTTTAGTCAATTTTTAAGAAAGTGAACATCGTTTAAAAACTTATTTTTGGATCGCGTCACATGAAATGCACCCGGATCCTTGACACATTCTCATTCAACATTTTGGGATTTGGATTTGGGTTGCATGAAATGCACACCCATATTTAAGAAGGTAAAATTATTAAAAGCGTGCCTAAAGCAACTAACGGGTTATTATCTTTACGGGAGGCCGTGAAATTCATTAAATGGCACGCCCCGAATTCTAAGTATTTTACTATAAGCATTTAAAGAGGTCCCCGCAATTTATGCATTTTGTTTGGCGAGGCTCATCTCATTTTATTATGTAAAGGCCAACCTAAAAGCAATCTATCATATTTCTATTGAATTTATCTCTAAAAGGCCCTAGTTCATGTTATAAAATTCAGATCTCAAGTTCAAGTCTGGGATTCAAACAAAAGGGAAAACCTTTTAATTTGAACCCGCTACCTAACTCGAAGGACCAAATTTATATTATTTCAAATTATGAATTAGACCTTTAACTCTTTTGGGCTTCGAAATTAAATCCAAAATAATAAGGTTCATCTCCCATATCTTGGGCCTGAGTAGGCTGCCCAGTATGTTCACCCAGGACCCAATGTATTTGGACCCCTTATTTAAATAGTTGGGCCGATGCTGGCCCATTTCGTTTCATGGTTCAAAGGGTTGAACTAATATCGGCTCATTATCACCAGGTATCATCTTTAGATTTAAATGTAAATATGCACTTAAGAATCTGGTAATCTATTCCAGGTCTAGCACCCATTAATAAACGTTTCAGCTTTTAAATCTACTCTTACTAATGGCGAGTAGATAAGTAACATGTAATTGATAACATATGAACACTTGATCTTGGCAATTAGCATTCAAATCACACAACACACAGTATCCGAACCTTTCATTAAGCTATTAATTAGTACAAGACTTGGGAGGAAATCTACTGTTTAGTCAGGGGCCAGGGATCAAATTTAACAACTAATGATGCTATACTTATGGAAACTTCACTTTGCTAATTCAACATTCAAATTCGTTCTAGGATGAACATACAACTCGAATTGTTTAAAGACAGGAATACAAGCTAATCACCTACATATGAAGTGTGATTTTTCATGTGTTTGTGATTCAATGCTGAAATCTTAGGTTATCCTAATTAAATCTACATATAGACATGCTAAAATAGTTCAAAACGGTCTAATAATCCTAATTTATACAACTACCAACTGCTAACTCACTATCTCACATAGTCTATAATCAAACTAGTATTAGAGTCCCATTATACAGTCCATATCTCATTGTTCAGGTAATACAAATCAAATAATTGACATCCACTAGCATCTAGTTAACTACAAGCAACATGAAACATCCAACAAATGTAGGTATGATGAACACTTTTTATTTCAACTCCAATTCAAAGCTATATCATGTGAATTCGAAGGTGTGTACCTGGAAATTCAAATTCAACAAGAAGAAAGAAGAATCAGCAGCAGATCAAGCAGTTAGCAGGATCAAATAGTAGTTCAACAGCCTCAGGAAAATCACAGTAGTAAGTCTGGAATACGAGCAATGAAACACCGGCAAACAGACCCAAAAATCGACTGAAAAAACCAGTTTCTACCTGAAAGCAATCCAGAAATCTCTAGCAAACTTCAGCAGTCAAATTTTAAGCTAAATTATGCCAAATCAAACCCTACAACTTGAAATTGAATCCAAAATCTTAGTAGCACAGTATTTTTGAGTTTTCAGCTGTATTCTTCTTTTATTTTTTGTTTTTCTGGAGATTTAGATCTAGGATGAAGTTTTGGAACTCTAGAAGTTCAGGTTTTGAATATTTGAATTTGAAATTCAAATTTCAGATCTTAAACTTACAAAAAATGTGTATTTGGGGGAAATTTAGGAGCTGGAATTTGTTTTGGAATTTTCAGATGTGTGAAACTTTTTTGGAGAATTTTTTAGAGCTTTAAAACTTTTTGAATCTTTCAGAGCTTGAAACTTTTTGAATTTTTTAGAGCGTGAAACTTGTGAACTAAGGTACTAGGTATGCCTTTTATAGGCAGGAAAAGGGCAGGAAGGTTCTGGAATTCCTTCACTCATTCCCCCCCTTTTTATTTTCAGAATTGACTCATTAGTCCTAAAGTTTTGACTTGTTTCTCAAGTTACTGTATTAAGTTTTAAAATTTTAACTAAGGCCCTCTTTTAGAAGATTCTAGAGGATTCTAGTTTTAACTACAGTATTCCTACCCAAACTACCCCTGAACTCATTTTGAAATTACTAGTCTAGTCAAACTAACCCCTGGCCCTTGGTCTCAATTTACCATGATTGAAATTATCAGCTATAACCAAACTAATTAAGAACTAAATAACAACGAACAAACAAAATCCAATAACAACAAATTAAAATCGAATACTAACTAAACAAATTAAAAAAACCTATGCTACTGAATTAAAATCACATTTAAACAAAGACTAAACTATTTATCAAAAATTACCAAAAACGGATAAGTTCTAAATCAAATAACAGGAATAGAAGAAAATTCTTGTTTTTAAATATTTAATAGTCTAATTAGGTCAATACCCCAAGTTTATTAATTAATGATAAAATGTGATAAAGGAAACAAAAACAGTATCCATGCTTTGAACTCAGTTTGATTAAATAGAATTAAAGAAAAAAAAACAAACAAACGACAACTACCAATTTGAACAAATCTAGGTGGAATTCAGACTAATGGGAACAAAGGATAAGAGCAGTAGTTTGGCTATTTTGACCAGAAAAGAAAAGAAGAAAGGAGGTCAAATTGAAACAAAAAAGACATAAGAAAAAAAATAAAGAGTGAAAGAAAGCAGACTCACCACCTTGACTCGAACTCGTGACCCAAATCTCTGATTTAAAGCCCCAATATGATACCGGTCATTTATTCTCCATCAAGAAATAGGTAACTGATGCCAGGATATGTATGAATGGCTTTGACCTTGGCTTCGAAGACTCGAACCCTAGACTTAATATTCGTGCAATTCAACGAGGATTTGAGGGAGATGGACTGGAGTATTGGAATAGGGGGAACAAAAGGATTAAAGGGTGTTAGTTTAAGGTCGATTGGCGATGGCGTAGCCACTGGAAAAAGTGAGCGTCGCTAGGGTTCTGCCCTTTTGAGTCTAAGATTTGAGGGGTTTTAGAAGGGTTTGAGGTAAATGGAGTGGGGATTTGAGATGACAGGGTTGAGAGGAGTTTATGTTACGATTTTGGTAAGTTTTGGAGACCAAACACCGCCGCATGGTGATTTCCGGTGGCGGCGATGGCGGCGAGATATGGAAATGAAGAAGACGATAGTCCTAGGTTAAAAAATGTTTCTTCATACATTTTAATCAAATACGAGAATAGATTGTGGCCTTTGGATGGAGTAAAATGGACGGCTAAGATTTAAGGGTTCCAAAGGCATAAGATTTTGGACCGGGTGCAACTTGGGTTGGATGGGTAATTTGAACGGATTTAGGGGTTGTAGGCTCGAATTCTTTGGGCCCAAAGGATGGTGGCCTGGTCCTTTTCATTTCCATTTCTTTTTTTTTCTTTTTTCTTCTTTATTTATTTAAATTTTGAATTTTATTAAATGCAAAATTAAAAATAGCCAAAACCTGATTTAATTCTAAAATGAGACCAATTAAATTTTTTAAAATTAACTAGATCCTAATTTTAAGAGGAAAATTAAATAAAAGTGAAATTAAAGGACCTAAAATATAAAAGGATTATTTTTGTTATTTTTTCTCTTATTTTCAATGATTTTTAATTAATCTAAAATCTAGAATTAGGTCCTAAATGCAAGTATGTTATTTTGTAGTTTTTTAGAAAATTTTCAAATTCATTTTCATCATTTATACATTTATCTCAGGCCATGGAGTACAATTATCAACATTTATGAATCTCAAGGCAAATAATACGAGCATGCACAAATCATGCCGAGGTCGTACGGCCCGATCCAACAATATCTAAACTGTGTGTGAGCACGTGATTTTTGCCATGCTTAAATTACTCCTATAGAAATCATTAAAATTAGAATTTTTCTTTTAGTATTTCAATTTTTTAGGAATTAATTGTATGATTTTGTATTTTGTTTGCATTTTTGTGAGCATTATTAGGTGTCATGCTATTGAGTTACAACTATTTTTATGAAAATCCTCGATTTACTATATTATTGGTTTATTATTATTGGACCACTAGTAAGTGTCGAAATCGACCTCTCGTCTCTATTTCTTCGAGATTAGACGGGATACTTATTGAGTACACGTTGTTTTTGTACTCATGCTACACCTGTGCATTTTTGTTGCACATGCACATGTACATCTAGCGTCCTAATGGGCATAGCAACATGGATGACACGGAGACTTATGTGAGTTGTATCTCTCTAGGCGACTCGTAGCCAACATAGTCTCTTCCAATGTATAGTATTTACCTTCTGTCCAAATTTGTATTCGGGACAGTTATTGTACTTCATTTGATTTCCTAGAAATAGCTCATGAAATTGTGACATCGGTTCTGCGATGATTATGAGGTTCTTCAATATTAAGTTTATTAAGACATCATCTTATCTAAGTGAATTTCACTATTTTTTATTTAATGTATAAAAGAAATAATTTCAATAAATCCTAAAACGAGAATTTTATTAACTTCCTCGTATTGGCTTGCCCGACAGTGGTATCCGACACCACGACCTTTAACGGATTTTGGATCGTGATATTTTACTCCCTCCGGTCCACAATAAGTGATATTTTGGTACTTTTTTGTGGTCCAAAATAAGTAATTTTTTCAAGTTTCAAGAATGAATTAATTATTTTTTCCTGCATTATCCTTGGAGTAAATAGTGTTCTAGTATGTGCTAGGAGTGTTTATGTTGAGATAGTAAATATTAATATGGTCAATTTCATTGCTAATTAATGTTAAAAGGTGAATTTCCTAATTTGTGTTAAAAAAAACTAAAAAATCACTTATTGTGGACCGGTGGGAATACCAACTAATAAAGAATCCTAACTAAAAAGAAAATTGTGTGTGAGATTTAAGGCAAAAAAGGATCTCGTAAACCTAAAGGTATTGACTACAAAATAAACAAATTTAATACTCCATCATAGGGAGTTGTACAAAGGGGCGAAAATTTAGGCTAGGCAGAATTTTTTTTAACTATAAAAAATGGTCTTCGAAACCTTAAAGGTATTAACTACACCAACATAGGGAGCAGAATGAATAAGAAACAATTTAGGCAAATTTTTATTAACTTTCCTATCCTGTTAATAATAGGAGAAAAATTAAATAGCTTTCTTAAATTAGAGGAGAATTAATTAAATAGCTATTTCTAAACATTAATAAAATACTCAAATTACTATTTTGTCTAATATAAAATTTACATTTTAAAGGATAAAAAAAATGAACAGTATTTCGCTAAAAATCATCGCACTTTTAATACGGTAAAAATATAGATGGATAGTGAAAACAAATCTAATATTATATCGTTAGATATCCCTGTGTCTGCAAATTGCAAAACCATCCGTGTTGTGCCAACCAAAACATAAACATACCTTATTACTCCTTTTATGAACTTATAACTGTATAAGTTAGACATGGATGATAATTAATTGTTCGTTTTTCACTTTAGATGACATCAATAACCCCAATAATTGCTTCTTTTTTTTTTTTTTTCTCTGACCTTTCTAAGTTGACATGGAACTGTTACATTTAATTATCATTCCCCTTTCGCTTCACTTCATGCGACGATATTTTAATGAACCGTGCAAAACACAACATAAAATTAATGCTTGCTAGTTAAAGATAGTGTAGTTTAATTATTGTCTCTATATGAATTGAATTTAAATAATGTTCAAAGAACTTATGATTACTGCTATTCAGGATTATCAACACTTAGTTGGGAGTGAACTACTCCTTCCGATCCACAATAAGTGACCAATTTGCTCTTAAAACGCCCATTAAAAAAATACTAAATTCTATACAAAAATACTTAATATGACTAAACTAACCTTAATTAAATATTTAATGTGAGGAGTAAGAATTTTTTTTAGGGATATGTATATAACGTTAATTTTGTAAAAATAAATTGAATTCTTTCTTGATTATATAAATGCACACTTATTTTGGACCAAAATAAAATAGTAAATTAGTCACTTATTATTGATTGGGAGGGGGGGGGGGGG
>MU761118.1:4153-26674 GCA_026770625.1 Nicotiana glauca | reverse complement strand
TCAGATTTGGGTTATTAAATTAAGATTATGACTAATTAGGTTTGATCATAGAGAGTGAGAGTTGAACTAAAACGAATTGTAAGTAATATGAGAAATAAGGCTAACGACGAGATAGGTGTAAGATAGCTATTCAGGATCTAACTCTGCTTAAACTCACTTCTAGTGTTCTAATGATTCTCACGAATTCACTCGATGATTATCTTAAACGTAAGGTCAAGATTTCTCTCTTGATTAAATCTAAACTCTACGAAGTAAACTAATATGAAACACTATGAAGATATGCAAGAACACGTTAATGTACTAGTCTCTAGGAAAATGCCTCTCGAATACCTAACTTGGTTTAATCAATTATTCAAGAAGTTGTCACGACCTAAACCCCCCCAATCGTGATAGCGCCTATCACAGTACTAGGCAAGCCAACCAAACATTTACCATAACGAACTCTTTTATAAAAATCAGTTTCTAACATCGAATAAGTTTTAAATTCATCATATGAAATAGATGAAATAAATAGAATATGCGGAAGATCAATACGTTAACCCAACACAACCCAACCATCTAGTGTCACTAATCAAGAGCCTCTAAATACAACCCAAATCTGACTGAATAATACAATAATGAGTCGGAGTATGATAGAAATACTAAGATAGGAAGGAGGAAAGCAGGGCCTGCGAATGCCATGCAACTACCTTGCGATCTCCTAGTAAACTCTGAGAATGCTAGGAACTCTCAGTATGATACTCGGGCACCTGAATCTGCACACATGGTGCAGGGAGTAACGTAAGTACGCCAACTCAGTAAGTAACTAAAGTAAATAAGGTCTGAATACAATGACGAGCATTTAAAATCGCATATCATGAAATCACAACAGAAATATCAAGTCAGAAATATGCTTTGAATCCAAGTCTTTGAAATCATTTATTCGATCGTTTTTCAAAAGAGACTCAGTATAAAAGAAAAGTAAAAATAGTATATGTCATAAAATAGGCCCCTCGGGCAAAATACCACTCAAAGTAAAGCCCCTCGGGCAAAGTATCACTCAACGTAAAGCCTCTCGGGCAAGCCTCTCAGTCACTAGTGACTCATCTCTCGTCACTCAGTACTCACTCTCAGCACTCAGGCTCAATAGATATCTCATAATAGTAATAATTGCTGCAGCTTGCATCCCGATCCAATATATATAATAATTACCACTGCGGCATGCAGCCCGATCCGATGTATATAGTCGACTACGCTCACTGGGGGTGTGCAGACTCCGGAGGGGTTTCTACAGCCCAATCGTCATATCGTTGTGGTGTGTAGCCCGATCCATAATATATATATATATATATAATCATCACGATTAGGTCCTCAACCTCTCTCAGTCATTAACCTTACAGCCACTCGGGCTTAATATTGGAAATCAGGGAACTCAGCCCAAACAGTTTTGCACATTTAAGAAGTAGAGCGGTAAAAACCAGGTTTGAACAATAAACAAGTAAAACATAACTGAGGATATGCTTTCAAACAAATAGAGTGAGAAAAACACTAAAAATACGCCTAAGGGTCTCAACAGGTCGGCACAAGGCCGCAAACATGGCATACAACCCATAATGTAGTATCAATCTCTAAAATACGTGATATCATAAGATTTCAAATCAAATACGCGTCTTAATAGTCGCTATGGCACAGACCAGGTCACAATCCTTACCGGTATACGCCCAGACTCTCGTCACCTAGCAAGTGTGTCACCTTATTCATCAAAACAATACGAAATATCGAGGTTTTATGCCTTCAGTTCTAGATTTACAAAGGTTACTTACCTCAAACCGGATGAAATACTACTCCCCGATGCCTTTGCATCTTGGCTCAGCCTCAACTCGTGTTGAATCTACCCAAAATTAGAATCATAACATTAGAATATGCTAGGGGAACGAAACCCATGCAAAAATAATCAAATTAAGTTAAAATCCCGAAATTAGCTCAAACCCAGCCCCAGGCCCACATCTCATAATCCAATAAAAATCACAAAACTGAAAAACCCATTCTCTCATGAGTCTACCCATATCAAATTCATCAAATCCGACATCAAATGGCCATCCAAATCCTCAAAATTAACTCTCCAAATTTTGTTCCCTTTTCCCCAATTTTAACCCAAATCCCCAAATTAAATGATAATAATCAAGACATAATCATGGTATTTAACCAAATTTGAGTGAAGAACACTTACCCCAATCAATCCTCTGAAAATCCTTTAAAAAATTGCCTCAATCCGAGCTCCATAGCTCCAAAAATGCAAAAATGGCTGAAACCTCAAAATAGTGTACTTTATAATCTGCCTAAGCATTTACCCTATGCTATTGCGAACAAACTAATGCGATAGTGAAGCATAAAATTTTACAGCCCTTCTTTTACCCTCCGCGATCGCGGCCACTCCTCCGCGATCGCGTAGAACAAGTTTTTCCAACACCCTTCTCCAACTCTTCCGGACAGCCTCTAGTATAATGGTCATCATTTTTTTATACAAAATATCAAGTTACAATTGGTTTAACTTTCTGAAAACTAGACATCAAGGTCTAAAACTTTCATTTTTGGATCATCTTCAAATTCCTTATTGATTGTGAGATATAAGATTCCAAAGTCGGGTCACTGCAGCAGAAATTTTAATCTATGCGATCGTATGAAGACTTACGCAATCGCATAGCACAACTCCATTTTCCCAAAATTTCTCTATGCTAACGCGGCCAGATCTATGCTAACGCACTGTACACCTCTAAAGCCAAAAACCAGCAACTAGAAATGGTCTGAAATCACCCCGGAACTCACCCGAGGCCCTCGGCACCTCAACCAAACATGCCAGCACATCCCATAACATCATTCAAACTTGTTCCAACCTTTGGAACCCTCAAAATAACATCAAAACATCGAATCGCCCTCATATACAAAACTTTCAAATTCCAAATTCGATCAAATCTCGTCCTAATGACCTAAAATTTTGCACAAATGACACAACGGACCTACTTCAATTTTCGGAATTCCATTTCGACCCTGATATCAAAATTTTCACTGCCGAACGAAAAATGCCAAATTCTCAATTTTGCTAATTCAAGCCTAAATCTACCACAGACCTCCAAAATATATTCTGGACACGCTCCCAAGTCCAAAATACCTAACGGAACTAACTATATCGTAAAAATTCAAATCCGAGATCGAATACTAAAAAGTCAAAACTTGGTCAAACCTTTCAAATTTAAAGCTTCAAACTGAGAATTGTTCTTCCAAATCTATTCTGATTATCTTAAAAATCAAAATCGATGATTTGCATAAGTCATAATACAGCACACGGGGTTAGTTATGCCTGAGAACTGGCGAGCGAAATGCAAAGCTCAAAACGACCAGTCGGGTCATTACATCCTCCCCCACTTAAACATACGTTCGTCCTCGAACGTGCCCAGAGTTGTTCCGAAAACCATCATATCACTGTGTGACCTTACCATGCACATACCCGGGGGTATCCCATGTCACCCTATCTCATATAGATTTGATAACACAATGTAACTGAAATTTCGCAATCCAACCTAGCCCATAAACCTTAGAACAACATTTGCACTTCTGAAATCATCTACAAGATTAGAATCTCACATTTATACTCTGAATAAGCCCGAACAAGTTGTAGCAAACCATACCTGCAACCTCAGATGCAATTACATGATATACCACATAACTCCAACACTCGTAGCGATAACTTCTAATCATAGCAGTTTTTCCAAACAGCCGAAAATCGACAATAAGCCTCTTATCCAATAAAGCATCATTCCAACACTTCCGTATACTTCTAATGATAAATGAAACACATAGAAAGTCATAAACATTCCTCAGATCAACCATTCGTGAAGCCACTTCTCCTTTGGCAAGGACTATAGCAAATTTTTAAGCCAAACATCGATATTATCCTTCCAATATGCTGAAATCGAATCTGTTTGTATTCATTATAGATCCCAATGATCTCATTTAATCCAACACAACTACTTTGATGACATGACACATCAATACCATCAAAATCCACGACTCGTGCAATCTGCACACCAATAAGCAACAGTCCGAACGTACTCAAATCATGAAAAATGACTCAAATGAGAGAGTTGTACCGCAAGCTCACCAGTACCACCTCAACACAATACTGAGAACCCATCACATGTCGTAGAACCAGAACACACGAATCTAACCCGAAAGATCATACCTCCACATAACTTTGCTCCAATGTGCGACCTTATCCAAACACTGGTCCACATGAAACACCTCAAGTCATTATGCTCAAATCGACAACCACACGCAATTTGATGTCTAGAACCAAAAGCAAATCATCATAACCACGGAGAAGAAATTGACATAACATCACACAAACCCAAAAGGGCACAGGCGATACGCCATCCGCCGAGCAATACCTAATACTTTTCCCACTTAAATTCCACTGAGAGACCCCAATAAAACCGCACCGCATATGCCTATAACCAACAAATCCTAACGCTTCGCAATACGGAAAGGTAACTCATAGATCTCCCCAGATCACTAATAAGCTCAATAATAATTGAATCAACACATCCCTAATACTCGATCATCCCACGAGGGGTACTTCTAAAATTCTTCTATGCCACCGAGCAAACCTTGAATATCAATAGTCGATCAGACAAGATAGTGCCGCAATACCAATGAAGTATCCATAACTCAAACACATCACCCTTTTTTAAAATTTATACCCTCATCAAGCCACACCAATCAGTGATCTCATTTATCTAGTCATCTGAAGTTGTCCATGCTGCCTAAGAATTTATGACTTTCCTTTCAAAACTAAACCGTAACCTTACACATGCAAATCTCAACCCCACACAACATACTGCATATACCATGCCATCTTATTATAAATATGAGAACTTCATAATCCACTCCGAGCTACAAGCAACTACGTACTCAACTAGCCACAAACTTTGCATTGATCCCATCTAAAAGAAAATCACTACACATCCCATGATCCTCACGCTCATGGACGTATACATCTCTAACTGTGGTAGAAACCATTAAGAACTCTCTAACTTCCATTTGTACTAAACCAAGCCCTTAGGACTGACTCCTTCTAACTCAACCAAGATACACAAGCCATCAAAACCTAAGAGCATTGCCACGAAACACCTATAGAAACTCATTACCTCGTAGGCACCCCAATGAACTAATCATAACCCTTATTATGTCGATTCGACCTACTTCCAAGCTTTCCTATTTATCCAAGTCCCCTATAATTTACCTTTAACTTGATACTTCTTCTTGCTATAACACTACAATTCCTCAACCCAGACTCACCATAGCAGACACAAGCCTAAGGCCATGCCATCTAAGGCTCATAAGTTGCTGAATACTCTCTTAAGTATTCCCAAAAGCACCACATTCAAAATACTTACCCCGAAGAGACTTCCTACAAATTCAAATCCATTACCTTCACCTTCCTAACACTGATAGATAGAACCCCATAATTTATATAAAAATGCCACAAGTTTTGATACCTTCCAATGCAAACCTTAGTTTTTAGCAAAATATACAACCCGAAAATCTCCAATTATAACATGTAAAATCTTGAACCCACTTGAACCATCGTCGAGAGTCATCCACTCTACTCAAACCTCAATTAGACTGATCAAATAAACCAAACAAACCCGTGACCCATTAGTACTCTAACACCGCAGAATGTAACCCTACCATAATTCAACCAAGCAACTTTCTGTTTTATGCACCGTACACCCTTTACTCATAACAACTCAAGTCACTCCATGATTCTCATATACCCGTAAAGCATAACATAACCTTTATTGAAATTTCCTTTACTAGAGCCATCCTCGGTCTTAGGCTCCATCAGCCATAACTGAACCACCAATATGCCTCTAACTGGAACCAACATAGCACATAACCGTGCAATTAACTAGTCAATAACAGACTCCCCCACTTGGCTCAAAGCCATATATCAAAACACATAATAACTCATAATGCATATACTCTTTTACTTCCATAATACCATAGTGAGATTAAACTGAATCCTCTATAAGCTCGTGCAACGCAGACCATCTAGTACTTCAATCTTGTGCAAAACTCGCATTCACTGTCATAACAGTCAAGCTATAACGACCTGATTGATTATTTTTTAGAATTTAAGCCCTGATCCCCTATTTGCTGTTTTCCACATATTTATTTCTGCTATTTTGAATTGCTAAAATGTTCGGTTTTGAATTTTGGAGAGCTTTTGGGACACTTAGTCCCTAAATGAGAGTTTAATTATTGGAAAGTTGACGGTAGTCGGAAAAGTATGAAAAAGCATCGGAATGGAAATCTGATGATTTTGTTAGCTCCATTGGGTGATTTCGGGATTAGGGGTGTGTTCGTATTGTGTTTTGGAGGTCTGTGGATAATTTAGGCTTGAAATGCCAAAAGTTAAATTCTTTGGAGTTTCTAGTTCGATAGTGAGATTTGGATTCGAGGGTCGGAATTGAATTCTGAGAGTTGCTATAGGTTCATTGTGTATGCAAAATTTTAGGTTATTCGGATGTGATTTGTTTGGGTTTTTTATCAAAAGCAGAATTCGAAAGATTTTAGAAAGTTTGGTTTGAATTCGATGTGTTTTGAATGATTTGATGTTGTTTGAGGTGTTTTGAAGATTGGAACAAGTTCAAATAAGGTATTAGGATATATTTGTGCTTTTGGTTGAGTTTCCAGGGGCCTCGGGGTGATTTCAGATGAATGACGGGGAGTTTGAGGAATGTTTACAGCTGCTGAACTTTTGCTGTTTCTGGTATTTCCGCCCCGCACATGCAAAAGAGAAGCTGCAGAAGTGGATTAGTGAGAAATTTTCAGGAACTGCAGATGCGGTTGTGGGACCGCACCTGCAAAGCCGCATGTGCGAAATGTTGAGAGGAGGTGCGATTTTCATCCGTTAAGTGAAGAACCGCAGAAGCGGTTATGTGGCCGCATATGCGGTACCGCAAAAGCGGTTATTGTGCCGCAGATGCGAAAAATGCCTGGGAAGAAATATAAATTATGTCCTTCGCGAATTTTGAGCTATTTCACCATTTTTATCTCAGCTTTGGAGCTTTTTGGATGCTTTGAAAGAGGGATTTCAAGGGAACGTCATTGAGGTAAGGAATTTGGACTTAAAACTCGTTCCTATGCTATTATTTCACGGATTAGAGCTAGAAATTATAGAAATTAAGGGTGAAAATTTGGGAAAACTAGGGCTTAGTATTAGATACCTTTGATTGAAGATTTGATGGACCGTTTGAGGTCCAATTTTGGTAATTTATGTATGCATGAACTCGTGAGAAAGTGAGGATTCTAGTATATAAATTTCACCTAATTATGAGATATGGGCCCGAGGGGCGGTTTGGTTATTTTGCCTAATTTCGTTAATTAGCTTAGAATTTAATTGTAAAATCAGTTACTTGAAGTGTTATTTACATTATGAGATTCAATTGAATAGATTTGGGCCATTTAGAGTCGAATACTCGAGGCAAGAACGTGCTTTCGGGTTGATAATTGAGCCGGTTCGAGGTAAGTGGCTTGTCTAACCTTGTGTAGGGGACTCTCCCCTTAGGATTGGATATCATGATACTTGAAATGCCTTGTACATGAGGTGAAGAGTGCGTACTTGTGCTAATTTTTGGAAATCCGGTGTTTTCATTAAAAATGGCCTTAAATTATGTTCTTCCGTTTCTTGCTTACATTATTTGGAAACTTAGTTTATTGTTAGTCTAGAGAAGCATGTCTATTTAACTAAATTGCTCCATTTATTTTAACTGCCTTATTTGTATTACGTGAAGCATGCTAGGTTAGAATTACCTGCTTTGCCTTGGTATGAAGTTGAGCTTAGTTGAGTATATTATTTTTCTGCTATCGTCGTGCATTTCATTTTGGGACTAGGGTAAGGCATCTCGGGAGATCCCCTGTACGTATTTAGGGTCAAGTTGAGGTGCGGGATACCGAGAGATCCCTGGCACATATATTGAGAATACTAAGAGATCCTCGGGATACTAAGAGATCCCTGATACACATATTGAGGATACCAAGAGATCCTCGGGATACTAAGAGATCCTCGGATATACATATTGAGGATACTAAGAGATCCTCGGGATACTGAGAGATCCCTGGTTATTATCCTTGTGATTGTTTGCCTCTGTATCAGTTATATTTTATCTTATATCTTGCGATATTTATATTGTTGCACTTATTCATACTGTTCTTATCTGCACTGTCGAACTTTATATTATTATTTAATCTCAGTAAGGCCTTGACCTTCCTCGTCACTACCCAATCGAGGTTAGGCTTGGCACTTACTGAGTACCGCTATGGTGTACTCATGCCCTTTATGCACATATTTTTCATGTGCAGATCCAGGTACTTCGACTCAATCCTATCACTCTTGAGGCGAGGCGACTACTATAGAGACTTCGAGGTATATCTGCCACATCTGCAGACCGAGAAGTCTCTTTTCAATTCTTGATGTTTAGTATTAGCCCTTCTGTATTTCCATTCTTGTTAGACATTCTGGAGTTAGAGCTATGTAGTAATTCTTAGCTTGTGATTCATGGGTTTCTAGGTCTTGGATTTATGTGTTGGTTTTGAGAGTTAAATATTGTGTATGCTGAGTGGCACATTTAAACACTGTTTATTCCTTAATTCCTATTTGAAAATGTTTTACTTCTGCAAATTTGGTTTATTTTCTTCATTTTAGGCTTACCTTGTCGTAGAGACTAGGCGCCATCATGATGGTTCACAGAGGGTGAACTGGGATCATGACAAGTTGGTATCAAAGCTCTAGGTTTATAGGAGTCATGAATCACAAGTCGGTTTATTAAAGTCTCGCTGATCGGTAGGGAGACATTTGTACTTATCTACGAGAGGCTATATAATTTTTAGGAAAAATTCCGCTTTGTTTGATTTCCTTGTCGTGCGAGATTTTTTATATCCCAGTTCTAAACTTCTATATTCTATTCTCTTATAGATGGTGAGGACACGTGCTACTCGAGATGACTAGGCACCCACGCCCCCTACTGGAGCCATCAGAGGCTGGGGTAGAGGTGCCAAGGACGCACTCGAGGTGCAGCCAGAGCACCCGTACGAGCTGCCGCTGAGGCACCCCCATCAGTACCAACTGGAGTCCAGACACCTGATACGTCTGCTACTACTACTCTAGCACTCTAGGAGGCTTTGTCACAGTTTATGACTATGTACACCACTCTAGCTCAGGCAGTGTTGCTTCCCCTTGCTGTGGCTACATCCCAGGCGGGGGGAGGAGCACAGACTCCCACCACCCGCACTCCTGAGTAGCGAGTGCATATTGATCAGGTTCCAGAGGCTATTCCTGTACAGCCGATAGCCCCACATTAGCCCGAGGAAAGGGCAGTAGCTTCAGAGGAGGAGCAGAAGAGGCTCGAGAGGTTCAAGAAGTATCAGCCTCCGACTTTTAGCAGACTAGTCTCAGAGGATGCCCTTGGATTTCTTAAGGAGTGCTACCATATCCTTCGTACTATGGGCATATCAGGATCGAGCGCGGTTTCCTTCACTACCTTCCAGCTTTGAGGAGCCGCCTATTAGTAGTGGCATGATTATGCGTTAGACAGTCCGGATGAGGCAACTTCCCTGACTTGCGCCCAGTTTTCAGGTATGTTCACAAGGGAGTATGTCCCCCAAAGACTTAGGGACGCCTGGCACACGGAGTTTGAGCATTTGTGCCAGGGTACTATGACTGTCTTGGAGAATGCTTTTCGTTACATTGACTTGGCTAGACATGCACCAGCTTTGGTTTCTACGATTCGCGAGAAGGTTCGTCGATTTATTAAGGGGCTTATTCCCAACATCAGGTCTATCATGGCTCGTGAGTTAGAGATGGATATGTCTTATCAGCAGGGGAGGATTGCGGGTATACATGCTAGGGGATAGAGAGGAGAGGGAGGCCAAGAGGTCTCAAGAGTCGGGCCATTATTATGGTGCCCGTGCCCCGGTTGCAGGTTGTCATGGTAGGGGTTATGTGAGTCGTCTCCTTCATTCATATCTTCTAGCAGTTACTGGTATTCCAGCTCCACCAGGCCTCATGAGCCTTATTATGCACCTCCAATGTCTAGTGCGCCTCCTGCACAGAGTACTTCTAGTGGTCAGTCCAACAGACTTGGCCCGAGCTAGTCACAACCACCACATCCTCCCAGAGTTTGTTTTGAGTGTGGTGACACCCATCAAGTGGTGAGGTATTGCCCTAGACTTGGGAGGGCTGCTCCTCCCTAGGCTCCTTAGCCATAGCGCACCCTGCAGAGTTCTCAAGCTACAGTCCCAGCCCTAGTTGCCACCCTACCGGCCCAGCCAGCTAGAGGCGGAGGTCCGGTGGTAGAGGTCACCCTCGAGGGGGAGTCCAGGCTAGATACTATACTCTTCCTTCCCGTACTGAGGCTGTCGCCCCTGATTCTGTCATCACAGGTACTATCTTAGTCTGTCACAGAGATGCATCGGTTCAATTTGATCTAGGCTCCACTTATTCTTATGTGTCTTCTTATTTTGCTCTGCATTTGGGTGTATCTCGGGATTCTTTGAGTTCCCCAGTTTATATTTCTACTCCTGTGGGAGATTCTCTTGTTGTGGACCGCGTTTATAGGTCATGTTTGGTTGTTCTTGGTGGTTTTGAGACCAGAGCCGATTTATTATTGCTCAGTATAGTTGATTGTGATATTATCTTGGTCATGGACTGGTTGTTGCCCAATTATGCTATTCTTGATTGTCACGCCAAAACCGTGACACTGGCCATGCCAGGTGTACCGCATGTTGGGTGGAGGGGTGCTTTAGGTCACACTCCCAATAGAGTTAGTTCTTTTCTTATGGCTGAGCGTATGGTTGAGAAAGTTTGTGATGCGTATCTAGCTTATTGAGAAATGTCAGTATGGATACTCCTCCTGTTGATTCAGTCCCAGTAGTACGGGATTTCCCTGATGTGTTTCCAGCTGATCTTTCGGGCATACCGCTCGATAGAGACATTGCTTTTGGCATTGATCTGTTTCCAGGCACTCAGCCCATTTCTATCCCTCCGTATCGTATGGCTCCTCCTGAGTGGATGGAGTTGAAGGAGCAGTTGAAGGAATTACTTGATAAGGGTTTCATTCAACCTAGTGTATCACCTTGGGGTGTTCCTGTCTTATATGTGAATAAGAATTATGGTTCTATGCGTATGTGTATTGATTATCGCCACTTGAATAAGGTGAAAGTGAATAACCGTTATCCCTTGCCTCTTATTGATGACCTGTTTGACTAGTTACAGGGTGCTTCTATGTTTTCTAACATTGACTTACGTTCAGGCTATCATTAGTTGAAGATTCGGGAGCTAGATATCCCGAATACTGCCTTCAGAACATGGTATGGTCATTACGAATTCCTTGTTATGTCATTTGGGCTGACTAATTCCCCAGCCGCCTTCATACATCTGATACACAGTATTTTTCGGCCATATCTTAATTCGTTCGTGATTGATTTTATTGATGACATCCTAGTATACTCCCAGAGTCGGGAGGACCATGAGCAACACCTGAGGACAGTGCTCCGGACATTGAGAGAAAAGAAATTTTATGCTAAGTTCTCGAAATATAAGTTTTGGATGGATTTCTTGGTGTTCTTGGGTCACGTGGTCTCGAGAGAGGGTATTTAGGTAGATCGGAAGAAAGTGGAGGCCGTGCAGAGTTGGCCCAGACCATCCTCAGCTACAGAGATCTGCAGTTTTCTTGGCTTGGCGGGTTATTACTGTCGATTTGTTCAGGGGTTTTCATCTATTGCAGCACCTATGACTAGGCTGACCCAGAAGGGTGCTCCATTACAGTGGATGGAAGAGTGCGAGGATAGCATTCAGAAGCTCAAGATAGCTTTGACTACAACCCCATTTTTTATATTGCCTACCAGTTTGGGGTCTTATACTGTCTATTGTGATGCCTCAAGAGTTGGCCTTGGAGCGGTATCGATGCAGGATGGTAGGGTGATTGCCTATGCGTCCAAACAGTTGAAGATACATGAAAAGAATTATCTTGTCCATGATCTTGAGTTAGTTGCTATTGTTTATGCCTTGAAGATCTGGCGTCAATATTGGTACGGCGTGCCTTGTGATATTTATACTGATCACCAGTGTTTACAGCATTTGTTCAAGCAGAAGGACCTTAATTTGCATTACAGGAGATGGCTAGAGCTGCTGAAGGATTATGATATCACTATCTTGTATCATCCGGGAAAGGCCAATGTGGTGGCCGATGCTTTGAGCCGCTGGGCAGAGAGTTTGGGGAGTTTGGCTTATTTACCACTAGTAGAGAGGTATATGGCGATGGATGTTCAGGACTTAGCCAGCCAGTTTGTGATATTGGATCTTTCGGAGCCCAGTCGGGTTCTAGCTTGCGTGGTCTCTCGGTCTTCCTTGTTTGACCGTATCCAGGAGCATTAGTTTGATGCTTGTCCTCAAGAACAAAGTGTTGCATGGCGATACTCGAGATGTGACTATTGGTGATGATGGAGTATTGAGGATACATGGTCGAGTTTGTGTACCCAATATTGATGGGCTTCGGGAGTTAATTCTAGAGGAGGCCCATAGTTCGCGGTATCATCTGGGTGCCGCGAAGATGTATCAAGAGTTGAGGCAGCACTACTGGTGGAAGCGAATGAAGAAGGATATAGTTGGGTTTGTAACTCAGTGCCTTAATTGTCAGCAGGTGAAGTTTGAGCACCAGAGACCGGGTGGATTGCTTCAGCAGATAGAGATTCCGGAGTGGAAGTGGGAGCGGATCACCATGGACTTCGTATATGGGCTCCCACGGACTTTGAAGAAGTTTGATGCCATTTGGGTTATTATGGATCGGCTGACCAAGTCCGTGCACTTCATCCCTATGTGTACTACCTATTCCTCGAACCAGTTGGCAGAGATTTATATCCAGGAGATTGTCCGTCTGCATGGTATTCTAGTTTCCATCATTTCAGATAGAGGCACTCAGTTCACATCGCGATTATGGAGAGCTGTACAACAGGAATTGGGTACTCGGGTGGAGTTGAGCACAACATTTCACTCTAAGATGGACGGACAGTCCGAGCGCACTATTAAGATTCTTGAGAATATGATCCGTGTGTGTGTGATTGAGTTTGCAGGTTCTTGGGATCAGTTCTTTCCATTGGCAAAGTTTGCCTACAATAATAACTATCAGTCCAGCATTCAGATTGCATCGTATGAGGCCCTATATGGTAGGCGATGTAGATCTCCGGTAGGTTGGTTCGAGCCGGGTGAGGCTAAATTATTGGGCATAGACTTTGTTCAGGATGATTTGGAGAGAGTCAAGGTGATTCAGGATAGACTCCGTACAGCCCAGTCCATACAGAAGAGTTACGCGGACCGGAAGGTTCATGATGTTTCCTACATGGTTGGAGAGTGGGTTCTGCTTCGGGTTTTACCTATGAATGGCGTTATGAGATTTGGGAAAAAAGGGATGCTGAGTTCGAGATTTATTGGCCCTTTTGAGATTTTGAGACGCGTTGAGGAGGTTGCTTACGAGCTTGCCTTACCTCCCAGCTTGGTAGGGGTTCATTCGATATTTAATGTCTCGATGCTCTGAAGGTATCACGGTTATCCGTCGCACGTGTTGGATTTTAGCTCAGTCCAGTTAGAGAAGGATCTATCTTATGTTGAGGAGCCAGTGGCAATATTGGACAGGCAGTTTAGGAAGTTGAGGTCAAAGAACATTGCATCGGTGAAGGTTCAGTGGAGAGTTCAGCCGGTCGAGGAGGCGACCTGGGAGACCGAGCAGGATATGCGCAGCCAGTACCCTCATCTTTTCACTACTTCATGTATGTCTCCATGCTCATTCAAGGACGAATAAATGTTTAAGTGTGGGAGGATGTAACGACCCGGCCAGTCATATTTAGAATTTACGCCCCGATCCCGTATTTGCTATTTTCCCTGCGTTTATTTCTACTATTTTGAATTGTCGAGATGTTCGGTTTTGAATTTCAGAGAGTTTTTGGGACACATAGTCCCTAAATGAGAGTGTTAGAAATTTGATCATAGTCGAAATAGTGTGAAGACGGCATCAAAATGAAAATCTGATTGTTTTGTTAGCTCCGTTGGGTGATTTTAGGCTTAGGGGCATGGTCGGATAGCGTTTTGGAGTTCCTAGCTAATTTAGGCTTGAAATGTCGAAAGTTAAATTTTTGAAGTCTCAGGTTTGATAGTGAGATTTGGATCCGAGTGTCGGAATGGAATTCCGAGAGTTTTTGTAGTTCCATTGTGTCATTCGGGATATGTGTGCAAAATTTCAGGTTATTCGGATGTGGTTTGGTTGGGCTTTTGTTCAAAAGTAGAATCCGAAAGATTTTAGAAATTTTGTCATGAATCCGATGTGTTTTGGATGATTTGATGTTTTTTGAGGTGTTTTGAAGATTGGAACAAGTTTGAATAAGGTATTAGGATATGTTTATGCTTTTGGTTGAGGTCTCGGGGGCCTCGGGGTGATTTCGGATGGTTGACGGGGAATTTGAGGAATGTTTGCAGCTGCTGAACTTTTGTTGCTTCTGGTATTTCCACACATGTGGTTTGGGAACCGCAGGTGCGATGCCGCACATGCGGAAGAGGAGCCGCAGAAACGAATTGGTGAGGAATTGTCAGAAACCGCAGATGCGGTTGTGGGACCGCACCTGCGAAGCCGCAGGTGCGGAATGTTGAGCGTAGGTGCGATTTTTGTCCGTTAAGTGAAGAACTACAGAAGCGGTTATGTGGCCGCATATGCGGTACCACAGAAGTGGTAATTGTGTCGCATATGCTAAAAATGCCTGGGCAGAAATATAAATTGTGTCCTTCGCGAATTTTGAGCTATTTCACCATTTTTATCTTGGCTTTGGAGCTTTTTGGACGATTTGAAAGACGGATTTCAAGGGAACTTTATTGAGGTAAGGAATCTGGACTTAAAACTCATTCCTATGCTATTATTTCACGGATTATAGCTAGAAATTATGGAAATTAAGGGTGAAAATTTGGGGAAACTAGGGCTTAGTTTAGAGACCTTTGATTGAAGATTTGATGGATCGTTTGAGGTCCAATTTTGGTAATTTTGGTATGCATAAACTCGTGAAAGTGTGAGGATTCTAGAAATATAAATTTTACCCGATTCCAAGACATGGGCCTGAGAGCATTTTGGTTATTTTACCTAATTTCGCGTATTAGCTTAGAATTTAATTGTAGAATCAGTTACTTGAAGTGTTATTTACATTATGAAATTTAATTGAATAGATTTGGGTCATTTGGAGTCGAATACTCGTGGCAAGAACATGGTTTCTGGTTATTAATTGAGCCGGTTCGAGGTAGGTGATTTGTCTAACCTTGTGTGGGGCACTCTCCCCTTAGGAATGGATATCGTGATACTTGAAATGCCTTGTACGTGAGGTGACGAGTGCATACTTGTGCTAATTTTTGGAAATCCGAGTTTTTCTTTAAAAATGGCCTTAAATTATGTTCTTCCGTTTCTTGATCATATTATTTGGAAACTTAGTTTATTGTTAGTATAGAGAAGCATGTCTATTTGACTATATTGCTCCATTTGTTTTAACTGCCTTATTTGTATTACGTGAAGCATGCTAGATTAGAATTACCTGCTTTGCCTTGGTATGAAGTTGAGCTTAGTTGAGTATATTATTTTTCTGCTATCGTTGTGCATTTTATTTTGGGGCTACGGGAAGGCATCCCGGGAGATCCCCTGTACCTATTTAGGGTCGAGCTGAGGTGCGGGATATTGAGAGATCCCTGTCACATATATTGAGGATACTAAGAGATTCTCGGGATATCAAGAGATCCCTAATACACATATTGAGGATACCAAGAGATCCTCGGAATACCAAGAGATTCCCATATATATATATATATTGAGCATACTAAGAGATCCTCGGGATACTGAGAGATCCCGATTATTATCCTTGTGATTGCTTACCTCTGTATCAGTTATAGTTTGTCTTATATCCTGCGATATTTATGCTGCTCTTATCTGCACTATCAAACTTCATATTATTATTTAATCTCAGTAGGGCCCTGACCTTCCTCGTCACTACCCAACCGAGGTTAGGCTTGGCACTTAATGAGTACCGTTGTGGTGTACTCATGCCCTTCCTACGCATGTTTTTCATGTGCATATCCAGGTACTTCGACTCAGTCCTATCACTCTTGATGCAAGGCGATTTCTATAGCGACTTCGAGATATATCTGCCATGTCCACAGACTGGGGAGTCTCTTTCTGTTCTTGAGGTTTAGTATTAGCCCTTCTGTATTTCCGTTCTTGTTAGACATTCTAGAGTTAGAGCTATGTAGTAATTCTTAGCTTGTGATTCATGGATTTCCGGGTCTTTGGATTTATGTGTTGGTTTCGAGAGTTAAATATTACGTATTCCGAGTGGCACATTTAAACGTTGTTTATTCCTTTATTCCTGTTTGAAATTGTTTTACTTCAGCAAATTTGGTTTATTTTCCGCATTTTAGGCTTATCTAGTCGTAGAGACTAGGTGCCGTCACGATAGTTCACGGAGGGCGAACCGTGGTCGTGACACAAGCCCACTCTCTTAAGCGACCCAAATTCAAATTGCAACACATATATTTCACTGATAAAAGAGGTATTCCAACAAACAACATAAGGATCACACAAACTTCAGAACACTCCGCGGGAGATAACCCACCTGTTTTGCCTCAAACTAACATCTCTTTATACCCTTCCACCGTCATAAACATCACGCACTCACTTAATCTTCCTGAGTCTGAACTCATATCACAACATGAAATCTACTTCACTTCCCAACTAGGCAACATGAAAGATCCTTCAACACACCCAGAACTCGGGGCTATACATCAAATCACGATTGAAATCAAGCACCGGATAGTTCTTGCTACCCCTAAGCAGGCCCTTCTCATCTCATTCAATTCATATGAACACATCTCGCATTCACATCATACTCATCACATAGTCATCCAGCCAGCACTTCCACTAATAGGGACATTACTGAACATATAAATTTAAAAAGCACGTGCTAACACAATCAGCACCTCGGTGCTTATGCTAAAGGCAAAACCCAGCCTCAAGTCCTCCAGACTGGCCCAACATCATTGCACTGAAATCACATCTCATCCCTCGGTCAAGGAATCACAAGCCATCGATGTACAGCTGATACCAAGCGCTCATGAGCGTATACAAACGCGTGGAAAGAATTCAAAGAGTTACATTTCAAGCTGAATCAAGGAAGCACGATAAGAATTCAAGAATGTGAAGTTTTTCCTAAACATTATGCAGCCTCCCGAGGATAAATACAAACGTCTTTGTACCGATCCACGAGACTCTACTTAACCGACTCATGACTCATGATAACTATGTAACCTACGCTCTAATACCAACTTGTCACGACTCAAATCCTCTCGGTCATGATGGCACCTATCACAGTACTAGGCAAGCCAACCAAACATTTACCATAACGAACTCTTTTATAAAAATCAGTTTCTAATATCGAATAAGTTTCAAATTCATCATATGAAATAGATAAAATAAATAGAATATGTGGAATATTAGTACATTAACTCAACCATCTAGTGTCACTAGTCAAGAGCTTGTAAATACAACAAAAATCTGACTGAATAATACAACATAAGTCGAAATATGATAGAAATACTAAGATAAGAAGGAGGATTGCAGGGCCTGTGAATGCCGTACAACTACCTTGCGATCTCCTAGTAAACTCTGAGAATGCTGGGAACTCTCAGTTCGATACTCGGGACCTGGATCTGTACATATGGTGTAGGGAATAACATGAGTACACCAACTCAATAAGTAACTAAAGTAAAAAAAGGTTTGAGTGCAGTGATGAGCATTTAAAATCGCATATCATGAAATCACAACAGAAATATCAAGTCAAAAATATGCATTTTTGAATCCAAGTTTTTGAAATCATTTATTCGATCGTTTTTCAAAAGAGGCTGAGTATAAAAGAAGAGTGAAAACAGTATATGTCATAAAATAGGCCTCTCAGGCAAATTATCACTCAAAGTAAAGCCCCTTGGGCAAAGTATTACTCAATGTAAAGCACCTCGGGTAAGCCTCTCCGTCACTCGTCACTCAGTACTCACTCTCAGCACTCAGGCTCAATAGATATCTCATAATAGTAATAATAGTAATAATTGATGTGGCGTGTAGTCCGATCCAATATATATAATAATAACTTTTGTGGCATGCCCGATCTGATGTACATAGTCGACTACACTCACTGGAGGTATGCAGACTTCGGAGGGGCTCCTACAGCCCAAGCTTCATACCGTTGCGGTGCACAACCCGATCTAATATATATATTGCTGCACACCCCCAGTGAAAATCATAACATTAGAATCGCTCGTCTTGGCCTCAATTCGTGTCGAATCTACCCAAAATCAGAATCACAACATTAGAATATGCTAGGGGAACAAAGCCCATGTGAAAATAATAAAATTAACGCAAAATCTTGAAATTAGCTCAAACCCGGCCCCAGGCCCACATCTCGGAATCTGATATAAATCACAAAACTTGAAAACTCATTTGCTCATGAGTCTAACCATATCAAATTCACCAAAATCCGACATCAAATGGTCATCCAAATCCTCAAAATCAAATCTCCAAATGTTGTTCCATTTTCCCCAATTTTAACCCCAAATTCCCAAATTAAATGATAATAATCAAGACATAATCATGGTATTTAACCAAATTTGAGTGAAGAATACTTACCCCAATCAATCCCTGAAAATCCCTTCAAAAATTACCTCAATTGGAGCTCCATAACTCCAAAAATGCAAAAAAAATGACCAAAACCCTCGAAATAGAGTACTTTATAATTTGCCTAGGCATTTACCCTATGCTATCGTGGACAAACTAATGCTAGGCCACTCCTTTGCGATTGCTTAGAACATATTTTTCCAACAGCCTTCTCCAACTCTTCCAGACAGCCTCTAGTATAATGGTCATAACTTTTTGTACAAAACTCCAAGTAACAATTGGTTTAACTTTCTTAAAAATAAACATCACGGGCTACGACTTTCATGTTTGGATCATCTTCAAATGCCTTATAAATTGTGAGATATAAGCTTTCAAAGTCGGGTTAGTACAACAGAAATTTTACTCTATGCGATCGATTGAAGACTTACGCAATCGCATAGCACAACTCCATTTTCCCAATTTTTTTCTATGCTAACGCGGCCAAATCTATGCTAACGCATTATACACCCTTGAAGCCAAAAACTAGCAACTAGAAATGGTCTGAAACCACCCCGAAACTCACCCGAGGCCCTTGGAGCCTCAACTAAACATGCCAACACATCCCATAACATCATTCAAACTTGTTCCAACCTTCAAAACCCTTAAAACAACATCAAAAAATCGAATCACCCTCGAATTCAAGCCTAAGAATTCCAAAACTTTTGAATTCCGAATTCGATCAAACATTCTATCAAACCTTGTCCGAATGACCTGGAATTTTGCACACACATCACAAATTACACAATGGACCTACTTCAATTTTTGGAGTTCCATTTCGACCCTGATATCAAAATCTCCACTGCCGACCGAAAAATGTCAAATTTCCAATTTCGCCAATTCAAGCCTAAATCTACCACGAACCTCCAAAATATGTTCCGGGCGCGCTCTCAAGTCCAAAATCACCTAACAGAGCTAACCAAATTATAAAAATCCAAATTCGAGATCGAATACTAACAGTCAAAACTTGGTCAAACCTTTCAAATTTAAAGCTTCAAACTGACAATTGTTCTTCCAAATCTATTCCGATTATCTTGAAAACCAAAACTGATGATTTACATAAGTTATAATACACCACACACGGTTAGTCATGCCCGAGAAATGGCGAGAAAAATTCAAAAGCTCAAAACGGTCGGTCGGGTCGTTACAGAAGTTCTCTCGATTACTTAGAAAAATCATTAAATTAAACCAAATAAAATAATGCAAAGATAATCATCACAATATTCCTCTTTCAATTAGATAAATTGGTGAATAAATTTGCAAACAATTCAAAGCTCCATAAACAAATTCAAATAATCAAAGTAGAGTTAAATCCCAAAATAGCAATCTAAACACCATATATGTCAATCCCTACGGTAAACTATTTCATAAATATGGAGAAATTTATCATAAAGAATAAACTAGAAAATATCAAAGACAAGTTTATAATACAAACTCTCGTTTTGCATCGATTGTGGAACAACCCGACCGGTCGTTTTGATTCCTAGCGCGTCATTCAGTAGTATGAGGCCATGAGCAGCTTCATTTGAGGTATTGTGACTTGTTCGCAGGGTCGGAATTTAAATTCAGGATGATTAGAGTTAAATTTAAATGAAAATTCTCATTTCAGAAGCTTAAAGTTGAAAGAATGAACTAGGATTGGATTTTTGAGTAAATGACCTCGGAATCAGGATCTGAAGGTTCCAGCAGGTTCGTATGATGATTTCCGACTTAGGCGTATGCCCGGTTCGGGTTTTGGATAACCCGGGAGCGTTTTGGCACCTATTGAGGAAGTTAGCATTTTAGAAGAAATTTCATAAGTTTGGCTTGAAGAGCATTTCAGTGTTATCGATGTCCATTTGGGATTCCGGGTCTGGGAATAGCTCCGTATGGTGATTCTGGAGTTGGGAGCACGATCGAAAGTAAATTCGGATGTCCGTAGGTCATTTTGAAGCCATTTGGCTAAAGATAGAAATTTGAAGGTTTATGAGAAGTTTGACCGGAGGTTGACTTTTTGATATCGGGGTCGGAATCCTATTTTGAAAGTTGGGGTAGGTCCGTAATGTCAAATATGAATTGTGTGCAAAATTTGAGGTCAATCGGACATGATTTGATAGGTTTAAACATCAAAAATAGAAGTTGGAAAGTTCAAAGTTCATAAAGCTTGAATCGGGTTGTAATTCATGATTTTAGCGTTGTTTGATATGATTTGAGGCCTCGAGCAAGTCCGTAATGTGTTTTGGGACTGGTTGGTATGATTGGTTGGGGTCCCGGGGGCCTCAGATAGCTTCTGGGTGGTTAACGGATCGAAACTTGGAATTTAAGAAGAACTGAAGCAGTTGGTATCAAGTATTTCCGCTTCTGCGGAAATGGGACTGCAAAAGCGGTTGAGGGAGCCGCAGAAGTGGAATTGTGCGAAGGTTCGTGGACCGCAGATGCAGTCAAGGTTCCGCAGAAGCGGAACCGCATCTGCAGAAGGGGGTATCGCAGAAGCGGAAAAGGGGAGTTGAGCCCAGGACCGCATAAGCTTTTAACTGCAAAAGCGGAACCGCTTAAGCGAGAAGAATTCCGAAGGAGCGGAAATAGCTGGGGCAGAAACATTATTTTAAAGTCGGATTTTAGCCATTTCTTTCACATTTTTCATGGCTTGGGCGATTCTTGTAAGGGTTCAAGAGAGGATATTCATCAACAATATTAAGGTAAGTTATTCCTACCTATTATGAGTTAAATTCATTGATTATGTATGGATTTTAGTATGAAAATGGGTAGAAAATTGAGGGTTAGAGGAAGACCTAGAAAATTAATGTTCTTGGATTTTGACCATGATTTTGAGTATGGAATTAAGAGAAAATCATATGTTTGAGTTCGTGAGTTCATGGGTAAACTTCATCTTCGAGAAAATTTCGGAATCCGGGCAAGTGGGCCCGAGGGCATTTTTGTTAACTTTTCGTTCGGGGTTAGGAATTGTTATAAATTGGGTTGTAAAGTATAATTGACTATGTATTAATGGATTTATATGATCGTTGGCTAGTTTTGGAGCATTGTGCGTTGGTGCAAGTCTTCGGAAGAATGTAGAAAGTCGGTTGCGGATCTTCGGAGCGAGGTGAGTCTCCTTTCTAATCTTGTGAGGGGGGATTTACCCCATCGTTTGCTCCTATTTGTGGGGGCTACGTACGCACGAGGTGACGAGAGTCCGTGCGTAGCTACTATTATGCTATTGTCCGGGTAGTTAGGACCCAAAAGCATGTTATACTTGGATTGCTGTGCTCCCATTGATAGTTTGAATTGTTTAAATCACCTTGAATTGGTAAAAGAATTTAAAAAGAGATTTAATATTAAATTTTCCCTGAAATGTTAAAACAAAAAAAGAGAAATTTGTCTAATTGGTTGATTATCCCCGATAAGCTCTTAATTTCCTACTTGAGCATGTATTTTATGTGTGCTTGCGTCGCATGTATGATTTGCGAGCATGATATGTGTTTATTTATGGAACGGGCCGAACGCCTTGGTAAGAATAGATGCATCTATGGTTCGTGCCGCTCGACCCTCGGCAGTGCACAATTTACATTTCTATTGGAGCGGGTCATCGACCTCGACATGATTTGCGCATGTTTATCTGTTACTTGAAAATTGTAAATGTGGAATTGGCCCTACGTTGCTTGATATAAACTGATAAGATAATAAAGAACATACTTTAGAAGCCCTTGATTTATTGTTGAAGGTG
>MU761116.1:11680-32346 GCA_026770625.1 Nicotiana glauca | reverse complement strand
GGGTGCAATCTAAGTGAACTGTAATGTGAATCTAGCTAGCGTAGCTTGAGAGAGTGCGTCTAGTAAATTATCATAATTGCTTGAGAGAGATTTAGGTAGCTGGAGAGTTCATGATTGATAGAGGCAACTAAGTCACAACTATAAGAAATATACAACCAAGTAAATCAACAATGGGGGAAACCATTACCTTAGAACTTTATTCAAATTGTTTACAATTCAAGCATAGTTAGTTTTCTGCTGTTTATTTATTTTCAATCATGTCGTCTTAGTGAAATACAACTAAGCCTTAGTTCTATGTGGGATTCGACTCCGGACTTGTAAACCGGATTATATTTACAACGATCGCTTATCCTTTTTAGGATTAGAGTTGGGCGTGATCAAGTACTATGAATATAACGGAAAGTGACAAGTAAAAATGAAAATATATTTTTAGTGGTGAGCCGAGTGACTACAATTTTTTCTTAAATTATTTCAACTAAATTCTGTTTAAATAGTTCTTAAACAATGGGAATCCGAATCGAACACCAAAATTAGGTGGGAAATCTACAAAAAGCCGCCACCAACTAATTTGGACCATAAACACAGGAGGGTAGGATTAACTATAAATTCGAGCTGAGCTCCACTCAACTTCCTTCACTATCCCCTGAATCTTGGATTGATGCAGCAATCTTTGCTTGTTTCAGTTCCGGGTCAGTTTCATTTTTATCTCAATTCCCATTTTTTTCCTGTCTTTTGTTAAGGTATGTTTGATTTGTATGAAGAAAAAAACTAATTTTTTAATGGTTCTTCAAAATATAAATTTCAAGTTTTGGATTTGTAGCACTTGATTTTGTTGTACCTATGGTAGTTGAATTGTGGGTTTTTGGTTATTTAACACTTGATTTGTTCTTGAGCCTGTTTCTGTTGGAAACAACCTCTCTAACTTCTCTAACTTCTTAAGATATGGGTAAGGTCGTCGTACACGCTATCTTTCCCAGATTTCACTAGTGGAATTATACTGTATTTATTATTGTTGTTCTTGTGCATTGAATTACAATACTTCTGTTGTAGGTACTGATTGCCTAAAGAATAACAATTTACATATTAAAGAAATAGCACCTTTTGACAAGTGGCAAGTCATGAGTATCATATTCTCTTACCTGCTTAGAGAGATTACGAGAATTTGATGAAGTTATAGATTGTGGAGAAATTGACATCCTATAATTCTTCTGTTATTGTTTTCTTTAGTTCTTTTAGTAAGTCTGACATTAATTCTAATACTGACAAGTAAGTCGATGAAGTTCTTGTATATGAATTTATAGTTATCTATTTACAACCACAACTACGTCTCAATCCCAAATAAGTTGGGTCGGCTATATGTATCCTCACGAACCATATTACTACATTTAAACTTATCTCAGTCAATTTATGGTTATCTGTTTGATAAAAAAAAATTGGGAACTTGGGAAATGAGTGATATTATCTCAATGTTTTTTTTTTTTTTGAAACTTGGAATGGATAAACGGCTGATCGATTGGGAACTCTAGCAACTGGCCTTGTGGAGACAACATAGAACAGTGTAGATGCTTGCTAAGCTGTCTTTAACTTTTGGAAGATTGGAATCTAATTCTGCTAGCTTGGACCTTTGATTTGTCCTGTAGTATCTTGGGAATTTGATATGGCGGGGCTAGGCATCGATCACACTGAAAAATGTGTGTACCTAAACTATTTTGTGTAATATATAACGTATTACTTTTATAACAGTGGTGCCTGGGCTAGCTTGCGCCACACTCTCACCTATTCCACCAAGTGCTTGCTATCTTCCGCACGGTAACTCTGCCCACCAAGGTTTGCACCCATTGTGTGCTTGTATAATTTGTCCCTATGTAAATTGGAAACAGGAAAATATGGAATAAATGAGTTAATATGCAAATTGGACAAGGAAGATATGGACTTTATGGATTAATATGCAAATTGGAAAAGGTGGATATGGACTTTATGGGTAATATGCAAATTGGAAAAGGAAGATAGCAAGAAAAAAAAAAAGCAAAATAAAAGGAAGATCAGTAGCGGAGCCAGGATTTTATTAAGGGGTGTCAAAATTTTAAAAATTAAATACACGAAAAAGTGAAGGGGATTCAATACATAGCATATCTACATAAAAAATATTTTTTTCCTATCTAAACAGTATAATTTTCAGACGAACCGCTTGGAGCTATGTGGCTCCGCCATTGTGGAAGATAGTGATTCTATGGGTGTAGAAACGGGAAGCTGCAGAGCTCAAATGGTTACTTGACATTCTGTAGAAACTAAAGTCAAGTTAACAGCCTTAAGACTGTTGTGTATCTTTTTCCTCTCTGATCTAGTTAATCTTGAATCGTCAAAATGCCATGTCATTAATACTAGAGTATTTTATGTGCTATCCAACCATATGTTTTTTGCTTATTTTTCCTTTTGTTTAAAGGGGAATAGAAAGTGCCCCTAAGGTCTGCAAGGTAGCACTACCTTGAATGTTTGATGCATCACATTGGTTAATAGTTGGTAACTGTGCAACTTCAAACAATTACCACTAGTCGTAGTTTGAAGGCGCAAACTTTGAGGGCCTTCTCTTTATTCTGCGCATTGTGTTTCCTGGTAGGGAGTTTCAAGCCTCTACAACTTATGGCAATGTATACATAACTTTGAATCTCAAAGTTGGAGCTACCTATATAAGGATACACTAAGAGCACATATTGAGTTTCATATTCTGGCAGTGGTTACTGGTTAGGCACCTGAATATTTTAGTTTTAGCTCGAGTCTCGAGATTGCTGATTGCAATATGATGTTGACTACGAATGTCTATAATTGATCTTCTATTTATTTATTTCAAGTCCTTAATTGTTAAGTGGTTATTTATTTGTAAATCTTGACTTCAGGA
Source organism: Nicotiana glauca (assembly GCA_026770625.1). Classification (NCBI taxonomy): domain Eukaryota; kingdom Viridiplantae; phylum Streptophyta; class Magnoliopsida; order Solanales; family Solanaceae; genus Nicotiana; species Nicotiana glauca. The sequence continues at coordinate 29,450 of MU761116.1, read as the reverse complement.
AGACCACCAGTATAAATAGCGATTACGCATTGGTGATAAGCTAACTATACACTTTCCAAAGAAAAAAGAAGTTCAGAACTAAGGTGCTTGACCCCAATGGTGTGCCTAGTGGTCAATGAAGTAGGTTGAGAACCATGAGGTTTCAAGTTCAAGTTTCAGCGGATACAAAAAACACTAGGTGGTTTCTTACCATCTATTCAAGTCTTGGTGGACATAGTTACTTGGTACCCTTTGTTGGTGGGAGGTAGCATGTATCCCTTGGAATTAGTCGAGGTGCGCGAAAGCTGGCCTGAACACCACGGTTATCAAAAAACCTAAGGTGCTTGAAGGTTCAAGCTTGTTTACTGCACCCTTTTTAGCGTTGTGTGATCCTATAGTTGCTGTAGTCCATGTTTCTGTTTCACTTTTATACTGAATGCTACTTGTGTTCATTTTCTCATTCAATCTTCTAATCAAATGTCTTTCCTCGTGCCATCTTTGAGTATTGATATTTCTCTATGATGGTTGGCTTCTTGTAGAGGAAATAATGGATGAGGCACCACCAACGTCATTACGGCAAAAAATGTCAGACTATTGGACAATGGCGTGTGAAATGTATTACAGCAAACCAATTTCACACTGGATTCTTTTGTTTTTAGGTAGCATGGGGATGCTTGTTGCATTCCCTGCTTCTAGCCTCTTGTCCCGTATATATTTTGCAAATGGTGGGAAGAGTAAGTGGATAATTTCATGGGTTTCAGTTGCAGGATGGCCTCTCATCGCAATAGTCCTAATTCCTTCGTACTTCTTTCTTAAAGTATTCCCGACGCCACTTGACTTAAAACTAACTTTATCTTATGTTGTATTGGGTTTCTTGAGTGCTGCTGACAACCTCATGTATGCATATGCCTATGCTTACCTGCCGGCATCAACTGCTGCTCTTTTGGCCTCGTCTTCACTGGTTTTTTCTGCACTATTTGGATATCTTCTCGTGAAAAACATTATCAACCTATCAATTATAAATTCTATTGTGATCATTACTGCTGCCATGACGATCATTGCTCTTGACTCTAGTTCAGACAGGTACGGATATATCACCGACCATCAATACATTATAGGTTTTGTGTGGGATATACTGGGATCTGCACTCCATGGTCTAATTTTTGCCTTGTCAGAGTTGGTTTTCGTGAAATTACTTGGTAAAAGGTCGTTTCTTGTTGTTCTGGAGCAGCAACTCATGGTTTCCCTCTTCGCCTTTATATTTACAACAATCGGACTTGTTATAAGTAACGGTTTCCATGGAATGAAATCTGAGGCAACTACATTCGATGGTGGGGCCAACGCATATTACTCGGTTATTGTTTGGGGAATAATCACTTTTCAGTTGGGTGTCTTGGGAGCCACTGCAGTTGTTTTCCTCTCCTCTACTGTTTTGGCCGGTGTCCTTAACGCGGTAAGAGTACCAGTTACGAGCATTGCAGCTGTTATATTGTTGCATGATCCTATGAGTGGTTTCAAGATTCTGTCTTTGATTATTACATTCTGGGGATTTGGCTCTTACATTTACGGCAGCTATAGCCCTGCAAAAAAGGATGCCCCGCAAACTATTTCTTAGTTTTCGTGTTTTTTTTTCATCTTTCTCACCATTGATAGGATTGGAGATCACAAAGTGTATATATATGTATGTCTGGTTGCCACAGGGGCAGGGCCACTGTTGTAGCTGTGGGTTCGGCAGAATCAAACAGCGTTGGTTCAAACCTTATAGTTGTATTAAAAATTCATCTAATATGTACAAATAATCTATTCAGAACCAAATACGGAAAAAGGGTTGTGGTCCCGAATGCATAAACTAAAAATCTTAGCTCCAGAAGCTATAGATTTATTTACTTTCTTGTGGAATCTATATTTTAAAATGTTAAAGTTCTCTCTCTTGTATTATTGGTGTGTTTTTCTCTCTTATCATGTCATTGCCTGAAGATGCTAGTTATGAGAAATTAATAATAGGAGGGCTTTTCCTTTTTTATTTTTTGAGCGTTAGATGTTGACTAGATGTGACAAGCCTTTGGTGGACAGAGTGATCAGATACCTCTATTGGTGAGGTAGCGGTAATTAGTGGAATAATCTAGGTACATGTAAGTTGACTTTTAAATAGTCAACAAAGATCCTGCATAGGAAAAGGAAAAAAAAAAGGACAAAATAGGCAAAATAAAAAAGAAAATTCCGTTGCCGGGACTTGAACCCGGGTCTCTCGGGTGAGAGCCGAGTATCCTAACCACCTAGACTACAACGGATTGTTGTTAACCTTTACCACTGTAAATTTATTATTATAGTAATCAGAAGAATAACTCAAATAATTATTTATCTAGTACATCCAGCTATTTTTCTAGTCGAAAAACTGTTTTCAGGAAGACGAATTTCATTTATGAACCGTTACTTTTAAGTCTTAAGATCAATTAACAGCTTATTAGCTTAATAAAACAATATGGTCAGTTAGAAATAGATATCAAGAATTTTAGAGTAAAAATAGCACGGGCTAGCCAGTATTCGGACTGGTCATTAAAAAATAGTCAGCGTTTGTAACGTCATTGAAAATAGCCACTATTTTACTTCAACACGGAAGTTCCAGCATAATATACTGAATATCGGTGCACCTGTGTATGAACTTCCACCACGCGGAAAGTTCCAGTATAATATACTAGAGATTGGAGCACGAAATTTAGCCATTTTTCATGTAAAGATAAATCTGAACGAAAATACGGTTCAAAATCCGAAAAAATACTCCAGTATACCGTATTTTTGAATTTCTCCCAATTTTGAGATCTTTACACAAATAGCCGAACAGATTTATTATTTACTTTTCCTAGCCGATATAATTATACATGATTATACATATATTACATATTGATTACGCATATATAATACATCCATCAATTATGTTTAGTTCAAGTAATTAAGTGAGCGGCTATTTGGGTTAATTCTTCGATAGGAAAATCACTAATCAAATGCCTATTCTAATAAAATTCATCGATCCGTATAGATCAGTAAAAATTAAAATAACAGAGGAAAAAAAAGGGGTGTTTTGTTTAAACGGAAAATGGCCAAATACCCCCTTAGACTTTACGATAAGGCCGATATATAATGTAACGATCCAATCGGTCGTTTGAGCCCTAGCGCGTCGTTCAACAGTCTGAGGCCATGAGCAGCTTCATTTCAGGTGTTATGACTTGTACGTGTGGTCGGAATTGAATTTCGGGAAATTTGGAAAGAGAACTGTCATTTTAGAAGCTTTAAGTTGTAATAATTAGCTAAGATCGGATTTTTGAGTAAACGGCCTCGAAATCGGGATCTGAAGGTTCCAGCAGGTTCGTTTGATGATTTCGGGCCTAGGCGTATGCCCGGTTCAGGTTATGGATAACCCAGGAGTGTTTTGACGCTTATTGAGGAAGTTAGCATTTTAGAAGAAATTTCATAAGTTTGGCTTGAAGTGCATTTTAGTGTTATCGATGTCCATTTGAAATTCCGAGTCTGGGAATAGCTCTGTATGGTGATTCTGGAGTTGGGAGCAAGATCGAAAGTGAATTCGGAGGTCCATAGGTCATTTTGGAGCCATTTAGCTAAAGAAAGAATTTGAAGGTTTTTGAGAAGTTTGACCGGAAGTGGACTTTTTGATATCGGGATCGGAATCCGATTCCAGAAGCTGGAGTAGGTCTGTGATGTTGAATATGACTTGTCTGCAAAATTTGAAGTCAATCAGACATGATTTGATAGGTTTAAACATAAAAAATAAAAGTTTAAAATTTCAAAGTTCATTAAGATTGGATTGGGGCGTGATTCATGGTTCTAGCGTTGTTTGATGTGATTTGAGACTTCAAGCAAGTCCGTATTATATTTTTAGACTTGTGCGGGTGTTTGGTTTGGAGCCCTGGGGGCTCGGGTGTGATTTGGGATAGCTTCGGAGTGATTTGCTAAGAAATGGGATTGCTGGTACTGGTATGATCGCATTTGCGATGCATTGGTCGCAAATGCGACCTCGCATTTGCGAGTTCCCGTTCGCATTTGCGAGCTTGGGCTTCTAGGGGAAAGTTCGCATTTGTGAACGAGGGGTTCAAAATTGCAAGGCCGTCACCTTCGCAATTGTGAAGGATATTGTCACAAATGCGACCAGGACAGGGTGGGCTAGGCTTCGCATTTGCGATGCAATTGTCGCAAATGCGACATCGCAATTGCGAGCCTGGAGTCGCAAATGCGATTTCTGCGTCTGGAGTTGTGGCTTTTTATTCCGAGACTTAGCCCATTTCTCTCATTTCCCACTTGGCCTTAGGCGATTTTTGAGAGCATCTGAGGAGGGATTCCATCATCATCAAAGAGGTAAGTAATTTCTATACATCATAAGTTAAATACATAGATTATGGGTAGATTAACATGTAAGGGTTTTACATGAAAAGCCTAGAATTTGGTAAAAACTAGATTTAACCACAAAAACTATTAGGGAATGAAGTAAAAATCATATATTCTTGATCCTTAGGTTATGGGTAACATTTTTTTTCAAAAATTTCCGTAATCCGAGCATGTGGACCCGAGGGTAATTTTGTCAACTTTTTTATCGGGTTAGGAATTATTATAAATTGGATTATAATGAGTATCTTAGCACATATTAATGGGTTTACATAATTATCGGCTAGTTATGGAGCGTTGTACATCGATTCGAGTCGTCGGAAGGGGCTTGGAAGCCAGTTAGGGATCTTCGGAGCGAGGTGAGTCTCTTTTCTAACCTTGTAAGAGGGAATTGTCCCCATAGGTGAAATAATTGGTTATGTGCTCCTAATTGTGGGGGCTACGTACGCACGAGGTGACGAGAGTCCGTACGTAGCTACTATTATGTCATTGTCCTGGTAGTTAGGACCCAAAAGCATGCTATACTTGGATTAATTGTAAACTTATTGATAGCTTGACTTGCTTAAATTAGATTAAATTAGTAAACAAATTTCTAAAAGGATTTAAACTTCACTTTCTTAAATTATTAAATGAGAACTGGCTTTTCTTCGGAAAATTTTTCAATGATGACTTCTTAATTGACTGCCCGTGTGTGTTTATTTCCTATTGGAGCGGGCCGAACACCTCGGCAGATTAAATAGATACATCTATGGTTTGCGACATTCGACCCTCGACAGTGCACAGTTTATTTTCTGTTGGAGCGAGCCGTCGAACTCGGCATGATTTGTGCATGCTTGTATTGCTACCTTGAATTTATTAAAGTTGTTGTTGCCTCTTCGTGGCTTGAGAATATCTGGATAAAAATGAAAAGAAATTTTGGAAATTTCCTATAAACGAATTAGTTGTTTACTTGTTTCCTTCTTTTGGATTAAAAAAATCATGTTTATAGAAATCCACGATTTAATGTATTATTGACATCACATTATTGGACCCTTAATAAGTGTAGAAGTCGACCTTTCGTCTCTACTTCTTCAAAATTAGACGGGATACTCATTGGGTACATGTTATTTTCGTACTCATACTACACTTCTGTGCATTTTTGTTGCACAGGTATACGTAACTTTAGTGGCCTACTGGGCGTAGCAGCACGGATGATTCAGGATTAGGTGAGTTGCATTATTTGAGGCGGGCCGCAGCTAGTATAGTCCTTTCCAGTATATTGTATTTACTTTCTGTCCACTGTATTCCGGACGGATGTTGTATTTTTATTTCCTTCTTAGTAGACGCTCATACACTTGTGACACCGAGTTCTGGAATGGTTATAGGATTGATCAATATTAAGTTTGTTAAAGACTCCATGGTTATTTCTGTAAAGTTTATTATTTATAATTTTATATATAAAGGAAAATGACTCCAGCAAATATTAAAATTGGAATTTAATAAAGTATATTGGTTGGCTTGCCTGATAGCGGTGTCCGGCGTCACCACGACCCTTAGTGGATTTTGGTTCGTGACAACATGGTATTAGAGTACTAGGTTCCTAGGGTCTCACGAGTCATGAGCAAGTGTAGAAGAGTCTCGCGGATCGGTACGGAGACGTCTGTACTTATCCTTGGGAGGCTGCAGGACTGTTAGGAGTACTTCCCTTCTTGATTCCTTATCGTGCGATTTGATTCCTCGAGGCTTATGCCTTTGTTTCTTTCCTACTCAATCTTATGAGACGCAAATTGCTTGTTATGAATTGAGAATTGAATAATTATAAATGGTACTACAGATGTGGTGCGGGATGTTCCTCCCGGTATAGTTGATCGGGCTATTATTGTCGCTTTGTGAAAGGATATTCTGTCATTTCAGCTCAGTTAGGGGTGGGCATCGGTCGGTTCGGTTTGGTTTTGAACATTATCAGTTTTGCCTATGGGTTATCGGTCTACAAATATCATAACCCGATAATCAAACCGATAAGATATTAGTTATCGGTTATCGGTTAATCGGTTATATATCATTATCGCTTCGATTATCGGTTTACCCGATAAAATAAAACAACTAAAAAATTTTGCAATATATAAAACAAAGAAATCAAGCTGTCAAAATGTGTAAACTGCTAACTTTTGTTGTTTCTTAACAAAAGCACGCTCCCACTTCTGTGCAGTATCTACTGATACACACCATAGATCAACACCATATAGCACAAAATCACCTATGTTAACTCAAATTGAATATCAAAAAATTTCTACTCATCTAACCAGAAATCTCAGCAGAAGAATCAAAGCACACTTCCATTATTTCAGGGGAGACATCCCTTGAACGTGTAAAGCCTGTCTATTACGTGAATAACATGACGAGAGGAAAACAACAACAAAATCTTAAACAAAAACCTTAAAACAGAAATATTCAATTGGTGGTGAGACGTCGTAGCTGGCAGAGAACTGGTGGTGAGTCTTGCGTCTTGACTCTTGGGGGCTGCGACGGAAACAAGAATGAGAACTGAGAGACAGATGACTGAAGACTGAATAGTGAAGAGAGAATTAGGAAAATAAAACCATAGTATATACTTAAGGGTAAATTAGTAAATTATTTTATTCTTATTGGGTTATCGATTTTTACCCAATAACAAAAATGCAAACCGAGCCCGAACCGATATCCTAATAACAAAAAAAATTTAACCCGTTACCAAACCGTTAACCCAATACCGATAACTCAATAAAGAATTAACGATTCAGGTTATTGGTTTTACCCGATATATGTATACCCCCAAGCTCAGTAGCGGTACCTCTGAGAGCTCTGAGGCTAGGCATAAGATGCCATGATGCTTATGAATGATTGTCCCGCAGTATTGATGTGATGGTGAGATAGTACTAAAGAAGAAATTGTCAGAGATCGCATGGTGCGGTAGTTCAGGGATAAATCAGTGTTTCTAATGTCGACGGTATAAGAAAGACGATCTTCTGAAAGGTGTAAAGTTAGCAGCAATCGTGGGTTCAAGGGCCACGAAGATAGATTTCATTTAAGAGAATAACTGAACAACAAAGGATGAGGAAGGCCATGTGGAAAGCGTCAATCGGGGTTCAAAAATTCTAAAAGGCCAGGTATATGAAGCGGAGGTTGAGTAGTTGATTAAGGAAGCGGGTTGACCAAAGTGGGAGAGTGGCAGAGTTGTATATGTGCTTTGTAGTAGGATGGCCACGTACCTTAAAGAGGGTTCGGAGGGATTTGAGAATATTAGTGATTGGTGATTGGGGTCTACGGATTTAATCTAAAGCATGGGCTATTATGCGGTAGGAGACTTGGTGTAACGAGAATGAGCTACTTGAAATGAAGAAGGATACAACATAAATTGAATGGGAAGGATGTTGCCGCACATTTAATTGATGTCCACGAGGGGTGAAAGGACTTATGCAGCTAGAGGGTTAGCTCGGACTCAGGATGGATTACTGATGTTATGGTGATTGTACTCTGTGCAACAATGTTCGAAGATGTCGGAAAGTTATTTCCATAGGTGAGTTATTCCCTGTGAGTAGGTTAGCGGTCGCGTGGTTGGCGAAGCTTCCGTGAAGAATTCTATTGGCTATTTAGCAAGGAGATTGGTCGTACGAATGTGGTTGATGATTCAGAGTGTAAAAAGGGGTTTTGTAGAAGGGTTCGGAGAATTTTGGCGGTCGATTGCACAAGGTTATGTCAATAAGAGATTAAGAATCTGGGCGAATTCCATAGTTGTGTAATAGTGGCTTCAAGCTAAGTGGGAGAGTCCCACCGCCTATGATTGGGTTGCATGGTTAATTACTAGCGGGATTTCTGATTATTAGCATATTGATGGGTTATTCTAGCTACGGGAAAAGAACATAGGTGGTAAATTGAGCAAAGGAATTATTAAAGGTAGGTTATCGCTGGCCTTATTGGCCCATGTTCAGACTTGGGGAAGGATTCATGATTGTGCTTTGTAAAGATGCGGATTCCAAGGGAATAATTCTGCCAGGTGCTTTACCAATGAGTTATTCATGTGCTAGAAGATTTATGTAATTGATTATATTCGGGACCAAGTCAAAGTGGGTGGCTCTCAACAACGGTCCTAGTGAAATCAAAAGATAAAGCGTGATGCCTAATGATTTCTAGCCTATGAGTACGGTTAAGACTCAAGCTCAATAGCATCCTATGAGAAGAGGCACAGAATGTTCTATGGTGTTTTGACTTGCGATGTAGCAATTGGGAGGTACGAAATGGTTCATGGGATTTGAGACAGCATGGTCTCGTGATTCAAGGTCACTCGGGAAGAGTGCGGATGGACTGTGTTGAGTGTTTAATGGGGTTATCATTGTTTCTATGGCAATCAAGGAAAAATTGGAAGAAGTGGGATTGGTTAGCCATAGTCGAATTGGCATGTTGCTGGTAATGATCAGTTCTTTCAGCGTGATCAAGTTATGCAAGTAATTTGTGACGATGCGTGCGAGGCTTGTCGGTCGCCTTAGTTAGTGTTATTCAGAAAGTATTCTACCGTTGTGGCCTGTTATGTGGAGGTGGGTCCCGGAAGGGCTATGGTGCTTTAGACCACTACTTAGAGATTTGCATATTCTACGGTCATGAGAATTCACCTGTGTGTTGCTATGGTTCTCCTGAAGTGAGTTAAGTGGAAAGTTTTATATGATGAAAAATGTGTTCTATCGTATCCTGGCATTTTTGGTTTAGCGAGTGATATGAAATTTGAGGTGGAGGTCAAGGTAGAAGTTCGGTATTGACATGGATGTCACAAGCTCGGATGAGCAGGAAAGGAGTTCGATGTTTAAGGTAAGTTGGTATTGTCTTCAGCGTCACCTGAGATCAGTGTTTTGTAAAAAGGTTTTTGCATCTTGGCTAATGATTCTTGCTCGCTTTTCAGCGTTAGTGCGTCCGGTGGTTTAGAGGTACGACCCAGTTAATTTTTATGGTGGGTTGTGGGAGTGTGTCCCACGGGAAAATTATATAAGCGTGGTAGGTAGTCACTTGATTAATTAAAGAGTTAAACCAAGTATGAAGGTTGTGATAATATCGTTGATTTGAGAATATATTCCTGGAGGGCGCTCAGTTTATTAAGTTGTGGATTGTGGAGGATTTCTCCAGTTATAATGGTTGCTCTTATGCGTTAAGAAGGAAAGGAGAGTTATTATGGACCTTGAAAAGGTTATTAGCCTAGTCAGTACGACCAGAATCAGCAATTGGGCTCTATGTCAGGCCAAACGTGTCCATTTCAGTGATGCGCTCCTTATGGAGGAGTAGTCATGTAGTGATACATTACGTCGTGTGAGTTGTGAGACGGCTTGAGAAATTGCTTATGTGTTGAGGATCCGCGTAGAAATGATGTATTATGAGCAAAATGGCTCTTGAGATTCAGATTGTATATCGCACCTCAGTTGTGCTTGAGTTTTGTAGCTTATAGCGCTATATTTCCCCTCAGGGATGGTATTATGCACCTAGCGCGCTTGTGACCGAAATTCGGTATTTTATTATAATAAGCAATTTAGCTCGATATGCATCTCCTTAGGTGAGTGTTATGTGTGGATCGGGTGGCACGCCACCATGGGTATGTTATGTGAGGATTGGGTGGCACGCCACCATGGGTATGTTATGTGAGGATCAGGTGGAACGCCGCCATGGGTATGCTATGTATGGTTCGGGTGGCACGCCGCCATGGGTATGCTATGTGTGGTTAGGGTGGCACGCCGCTATGGGTATGTTATTTGGATCGGATTGCGCGTCGCAATAGTGGGATGTTGAGTATAGTTTTCTATATACTATTTTTGTATGCCTTGCTTCCTATTTTCTAAGGAAAGCCCGTATTGGTGCGTTAGTTAGGTAGTTCCTTCCAGAGTTCGTTTTCCTTTTGTAGCGCATTCGAATTGGTAGCCTATTGGCACATTGTGGCATCATATGAGATTTCTGATTATGTTCGGGTGGCTTATTTCCTTAACAGTTCGTACTGGGTGCGACGAGATCCTTGGATTTAGGATCAGTGTAATATGACTATATGAAGTATATTATGGAGCTAAGACCATTATTTGGTTCAGAATGAGGTGATGGTTCTCATTAGGAGTATAGACCTAATGATTTGTTGGTTCGGCAATCGGTTATGAATTTTTACACATCTCTTCCGTCGTGGCGGTATTGTAATAATTAGAGCAAGACCTATGTAGGTCATGAGGTGCAATGAGGGCATCAGATTCGTAGAATTTCGATTAATTTGGTCAAAGGATGTTATTGTGGTTCTGCGCGTAAAGTGGTGCAAGTTGTGAATTCAGCTAAGGTATGCAGTCGTGTTTGGGGTTGCGTGTAGTTATTGATACAGGGAGCGTATGTTGGAAACAGGTCGGGCATAGAATTTCGGATGTTGGAATTAGGCTCTAAGGCTTATTTTATTGAATAAAGGGAATAACTTCAGAATTGATCGAGCTGATATGCTCAACTGAGTTGTGGTAGCACAGGAAAGTGCATGAGGTGTTAAACAGTGAGTTCAGACTACTTCAGTGTAGTTCTCAGCACGTTCGAGGACGAGCGTATGTTTAAGTGGGAGAGAATGTAACGACCCGACCGGTTGTTTTGAGCCCTAGCGCGTCGTTCAGCAGTCTGAGGCCATGAGCAGCTTCATTTCAGGTGTTATGACTTGTACACGTGGTCGGAATTGAATTTCGGAAAATTCGGAGTTGATTCGGAAAGAGAATTCTCATTTTAGAAGCTTTAAGTTGTAAGAATTAGCTAAGATTGGATTTTTTGAGTAAACGACCTCGGAATCGGGATCTAAAAGTTCCAGCAGATTCGTATGATGATTTCGGGCCTGAGCGTATGCCCGATTCGGGTTTTGAATAACCCGGGAGCGTTTTGACGCCTATTGTGGAAGTTAGCATTTTAGAAGAAATTTCATAAGTTTGGCTTGAAGTCAATTTCAGTGTTATGGATGTCCTTTTGGAATTCCGAGTTTGTGAATAGCTCCGTATGGTAATTCTGGACTTGGGAGTGCGATAGGAAGTGAATTCTGAGGTCCGTAGGTCATTTTGGAGCCATTTAGCTAAAGATAGAATTTGAAGATTTTTGAGAAGTTTGAGCGGAAGTTGACTTTTTGATATCAGGGTCGGAATCTGATTCCGGAAGCTGGAGTAGATCCGTGGTGTCGAATATGACTTGTCTGCAAAATTTGAAGTCAATCGGACGTGATTTGATAGGTTTAAATATCGAAAATAGAATTTTAAAATTTCAAAGTTCATTAAGATTGGATTGGGGCGCGATTCATGGTTCTAGCGTTGTTTGATGTGATTTGAGACTTCGAGCAAGTCCATATTATATTTTTAGACTTGTGCGGGTATTTGGTTTGGAGCCCCGAGGGCTCGGGTATGATTTGGGATAGCTTCAGAGTGATTTGCTAAGAAATAGGATTGCTGGTATTGGTATGATCGCATTTGCGATGTATTGGTCGCAAATGCGACCTCGCATTTGCGAGTTCCCTTTCGCACTTGTGAGCCTGGGCTTCTAGGGGAAAGTTCGCATTTGAGAACGAGGAGTTTGAATTCGCGACGTTGTCACCTTCGCAATTGCGAAGTATATTGTCGCAAATGTGACCAGGACAGGGTGGGCTGGGCTTCGCATTGCGATGCAATTATTGCAAATGCGGCATCGCAATTGCGAGCCTGGAGTCGCAAATGCGACTTCTGCGTCTGGAGTTGTGGCTTTTGTTAGCCCATTTCCCTCATTTCCCACTTGGCCTTAGGCGATTTTTGAGAGCATATGAGGAGGGATTCCATCATCATCAAAGAGGTAAGTAATTTCTACACATCATAAGTTAAATACATAGATTATGAGTAGATTAACATGTAAAAATTTAGAAAAATCAAGGGTTTTAGATGAAAAGCCTAGAATTAGGTAAAAATGAGATTTAACCACGAAAATTGTTAGGGAATGAATTAAAAATCATATATTCTTGATCCTTAGGTTATGGGTAACAATTTTCTTCAAAAATTTCCGTAATCCGAGCACGTGAGCCCGAGGGCAATTTTTTCAACTTTTCGATTGGGGTTAGGAATTGTTATAAATTGGATTATAATGAGTACCTTAGCATATATTAATGGGTTTACATAATTATTGGCTAGTTTTGGAGTGTTGTGCATCGATTCAAGTCGTTGGAATTGGCTTGGAAGCCGGTTAGGGATCTTTGGAGCGAGGTGAGTCTCCTTTCTAACCTTGTAAGAGGGAATTGTCCCCATAGGTGAAATAATTTATTATGTGCTCCTAACTGTGGAGGCTAAGTACGCACGAGGTGACGAGAGTCCGTGCGTAGCTACTATTATGCCATTGTCCGGGTAGTTAGGACCCAAAAATATGCTATATTTGGATTAATTGTAAACTTATTGATAGCTTGACTTGCTTAAATCGCATTAAATTAGTAAACGAATTTCTAAAAGGATTTAAACTTCACTTTTTTAAATTATTAAATGAGAATTGGCTTTGCTTAGGAAAATTTTTCCATGATGACTTCTTGATTGAATGCCTATGTGTGTTTATTTCCTGTTGGAGAGGGCCGAACGCCTCGGCAGATTAAATAGATGCATTTATGGTTCGCGTCGTTCGACCCTCGGCAGTGCATAGTTTATTTTTTGTTGGAGCGGGCCGTCGACCTCGGCATGATTTGCGCATGCTTGTATTGCTGCCTTGAACTTATTAAAGTTGTTGTTGCCTTTTCGTGGCTTGAGAATATCTGGATAATAATGAAAAGAAATTTTGGAAATTTCTTATAAATGAATTAGTTGTTTACTTGTTTCCTTCTATTGGATTAAAAAAATCATGTTTATAGAAATCCACGATTTAATGTATTATTGACATCACATTATTGGACCCTTAGTAAGTATCGAAGTCGACCTCTCATCTCTACTTCTTCGAGATTTGACGGGATACTCATTGGGTACACGTTGTTTTCGTACTCATACTACACTTCTGTGCATTTTTGTTGCACAGGTATATGCAACTCTAGGGGCCTACTGGGCGTAGCAGCACGAATGATTCGGGGACTAGGTGAGTTGCATTACTCGAGGCGGCCCGCAGCTAGTATAGTCCTTTCCAGTATATTGTATTTACTTTCTATCCACTGTATTCCGGACGGATGTTATATTTTTATTTCCTTCTTAGTAGACGCTCATGCACTTGTGACACCGAATTCTGGGATGGTTATAGGATTGATCAATATTAAGTTTGTTAAAGACTCCATGGTTATTTCTGTAAAGTTCATTATTTGTTATTTAATATATAAAGGAAAATGACTCCAGCAAATATTAAAATTGGAATTTAATTAAGTATATTGGTTGGCTTGTCTAACAGTGGTGTCCGGCACCACCACGACCCTTAGTGAATTTTGGGTCGTGACATATAACCCTCGTTAAAAGTTTGGCCCATCACCAACCTTGCCGTTATACTATTGGCCTGGATACCCCCTTTGTTTTAAAGGGGTCAAATACCTCCATGGACTTTACGATAAGGTCTATATATAACCCTCGTTAAAAGTTTGGCCCATCACCAAATTTTATTGTAAAAATAGCACGGTATAGCCAGTTTTCGGACTGGTCAATCAAAAATAGCTAGCGTTTACCAAGTCAATGAAAAATAGCCATTATTTTGCTGCAATAGAGACCGGTCCAGCATAATATACTGGAGTTCGGTGCACTTGTGTATTAACTTCAGCATATTATATTGGATTGGTATACTTTGCTGGCTCCAGTATAATATACTGGAGACTGGAGCACCGGTGCTCCAAACTTCAGTATATTATACTGGACCAATATACTTGCTGGAACTCCAGTATATTATGCTGGAGTTCTAGTGTACTTATGCTGGAACTCCATCATATTATGTTGGAGTTCCAGCATACTTATTTTGGAACTCCAGTATAATATGCTGGAGTTCCAGCATAAGTACACTAGAACTCCAGCATAATATACTGGAGTATTTTCCGGGTTTTGAATAGTATTTTCGCTTAGATTTATCTTTATATAAAATGTGGCTAAATTTCGATTACTTTTGAAATTGGGCTATTTTTGAACGACTAGTTGTAAATCTGGTTATTTTTGAATTTCTCCCAATTTTATTTACTGATTGGTGTTGTAACTCTAAGAGGAAGTTCATCTACCCATTACCTTACATTTTTGTCCCTGCGCAACAATTAGAATAAAATTATCGACATTTTTTATCCGCCGACATTATGAATGGTCAGTAATAAATGGTGAAAGATGCCGGCATTGGGAATTGAATGGTGAAAGATGTCGGCATACAAAAATTGTCGATAATTTTATTTTAATTGTTGCGCAGGGACAAAAATGTAAATTTTGAGAATGGGTAGATGATGAACTTCCTCTTAGAATTACAACACTGATCAGTAAATAAAATTTGGTGATGGGTCAAACTTTTAACTAGGGTTATATATAGACCTTATCATAAAGTCCAGGAGAGTATTTGGTCCTGTTTAAAACAAAGGGGTATCCAGACCAATAGTGTAACGACAAGATTGGTGATGGGCCAAACTTTTAACGAGGGTTATATATAAACCTTATCGTAAAGTCCAGGGGGTATTTGGCCCTTTTCCGTTGTTTTTAAATAAATAACACACTCCATACAGACAATTTGATTCACCTTAGAAGTCAAAATAGTGAGATCACAGATGGGAGAGTATATACAAACAAACTGCAGCAAACATTGCAAAGTGTTCATTTTTTCTAAGGACAACATCTTAAAAGCCAAACAAAGGTTTAGATGAACATGGAAATCTCATTTGAGGAGTGTCTTGACAATGGACTTCACATTCAGCTTCTTCAAGTCTGTATATGACTGTCCACATCCCACAAACATGACGGGGGCTCCGGATATGTAAACCATGGATAATGCTGCACCCACCTATGAACGAAACAAGGATGAACATAAGATTATTAATCATATAGTAGGAAAAAGAATGGTGCAACGAATTTGTAATAGAAGGAAGACATCAAAACATATTTATAATAGAGTCGACCAAGATCATGTACCTTGTCATCGATTGTGTCAAACTTGGTCAGCAAAATTCCATCAATTAACCTCGGATTTGGTGAAGGTGAGAGGTCACCCAATTTCTGCAAAGAGAAATCAATAGCAAATAGACATAAGATGCAGATACAAAGAAACTATGAAAATAAAGTATCATAACCATGTATAAGCAAACCTGGTTAAACTTCGACAGTTGATCAACAGCATCATTGCCGACAAGTGCCTCTCCAACAAAAAGGATCAGATCTGGACTATTGACATATATAAGCTTTGACAATGCTCGCATCAATGGTTCATTATCCTGTGGAACATGAATCTTGGGTGTAAATAAATGTAACGAATAAATGGGTTAAGGAAACAACATATACAATCACCAAATTCCACCAAATAAGCTAGAACTCGTAGAGGGACCCCCGTGCCCCGGAAACATTGGACATGTTGGTAACTTTGAGATGTGAAGCTTCAAAATTCAATTCTACCTGCATCCGACCAGCTGTATCGACAAGAACAACATCGGAACCATTTCGGTTAGCCTCCTGAATTGCTTCTTTAGCAACAATAGCAGGATCCTTCTCATAGCCCTTCTCAAATATTGGGATCTGATATGCAGAACATTAAAAATGAGCCATCAGCTTGTAAAACATTTCCACCCAGTAAACATCAAGAATTTTCATAATCAAAGACTTCAAATCATGACATACCTGAAGCCTACGTGCATGAGTGCGCAGCTGTTCAACTGCTCCTGATCGAAATGTGTCACAAGCAGCCATCATGACATTGATATTATGCTGCAAAAGCCAATACGCAACCTGCAGAATGGCAGATAGAACCCTCTTAGATAATATAAGAAGGCACTTTGAATAGATAAAAGCAAAAGGTCATATTAGTTAACCTTAGCAAGATTGGTAGACTTTCCAACTCCATTAACTCCAATAAAAACCACAACATATGGTTTTCCTTGTTCCTTTGCAGCATGAACATCCCTTAGAATATCAATGGAGCGCTTGGGAGTCAAGATGCGGACAAGAGCCTCCTCCATTGCTGCCTGTTTCAATCAATTCAGCACACCATAGTAATATGTTCAGAGTTCAGATTAGACCACATAGGAAAAAGATGGACTGAAAAGATATTTCAAGTTTCCGCATACAGTTATTCTGGTTTTAAGACCTCACTGAATTTTTTTTCTTTTCCTAGCTGGATGGGGAGCAAGGAACAGGAAAATCCAAAGATATTTGGGCTTATAAGGCTTTTCATGGCTGGCTAAATAAGGAATTTCTATCAAACACATAAATGCCAAAAATAATATGTAAGGAACTGTCCCTGTTAATAGTGTTGACACTTTTTGGATTTTGTTAGCTCCCTGGTTCTAGCAGGTACTCTTGTACTGGAGCTTACAATATTTTTTGTCTTTTGTACGGGAGCTAACATAATTCTGTTCTTGTAATTTGGCATCTGTCAATGATATTATCTTACTTCATCAAGAAAAGATGTGTAAGGAACGGTCACAACCATGAAAACAGTGTGGGGAGATGTACACAATGGATATTTCTGTAACCGTATGTTTACACTATGGATCTACCTTGAGCCATACTCGTTTACCTTGAATATTAATGAGTCAAATTAGTAGTGTACAAGATATGGTTTCATGGCAAGTGCTATTTGTGTACAATATCGTGCTAATTAACGAAACTAGAAAGTAAGCCAACAAAAAGCTAAAATTTGGAGAAACAGTCTACCGAGTAGTTTTAGAATAAGTAGGAGTGCAACAGAATATCTGCACTGCAAGTTTAGCCAGCAAAAGAAGAATGACATTGAGGTAGGATTAAACGGGATTGTGATGCCTACTTGAAGAAAATTCACACATCTAGACTTATTGTTGAGAAAATGATATCATCGGCAAAAAATGGATGTAGAGAACTCCATTTTGGAGTTCCTAATTTGTCTTTATTGAGTAGTGGAATGAAATGGCCCCAAATGGAACGGAATGGATGTAGAGAACTCATATAACCAACTCCGAGTTAATTTGGGATTACACCACATCATTTGCCACCCTTTAAAGCTTAGTATTAAGACATTGCACTTTTAAAAAATATTGGACGTTCCTACTTGCTTACCTGAACTGTTGAAGATATTCTTGTAAATGAGGCAAGTTTTTTACCCTCCAGACTTGCTGCAACTGATTCACACAGCTTTTCAGCTATTTCCTCGGCCTGTAAAATATGCACAAAACTGGTCAACCAAGTTTAACATGAAAGCCTCTGACAGAAATTTGGTCATCAACTAAAGAAAATCTCTTTTTTACTTTACAATTGGGAGAGAGAGAGCGGCGGGGGGGGGG
>MU761111.1:0-22623 GCA_026770625.1 Nicotiana glauca | reverse complement strand
GAGTTGGGGAGGTTGCTTATGAGCTTGCCTTACCTCCCAGCCTAGCCGGAGTTCATCCGGTGTTTCATGTTTCGATGCTCTAGAGATATCATGGTGACCCGTCGCACGTGTTGGATTTCAGCTCAGTCCAGCTGGACGAAGATCTATCTTATGTTGAGGAGCCAGTGGCCATTTTGGATAAGCAGATCAGAAAGTTGAGGTCAAAGAACATCGCTTCAGTGAAGGTCCAGTGGCAGGGTCAGCCGACCGAGAAGGCGACTTGGGAGACCGAGCAGGATATGCGCAGCCAGAACCCTCATCTTTTTGCTACTTCAGGTATATTCTCTATGCTCGTTCGAGGATGAACGAATGTTTAAGTGTAAGAGGATGTAACGACCCGGCCGGTTGTTTTTGGAAATTATCTCCCGATCCCCCATTAATTGCTTTCCCTAAGTTCATTTCTGCTATTTTGGTTTGTCGGGACGTTCGGTATTAGGATTCAGAGTGTTTTGGGACACTTAGTCCCTAAATGAGAGCTTAAGAGTTAAAAAATGGTTAGTATTTGGAACAGTGTGAAGACGACCTCAGAATGGGAATCCAATGGTTCCATTAGCTCCATTAGGTGATTTCGGGGTTGGGAGCGTGTTCGGAATGTTATTTGGAGGTCCGCAGCTCATTTAGGCTTGAAATGCCGAAGTTTGAATTTTTGGAGTTTCCGGTCCGATAGTGAGTTTTTGATCCGGGGGTCGGATTTGGACTCCGGAAGTTGCTGTAGCTCCGTTGTGTCATTTCGGATGTGCGTGCAAAATTTTAGGTCATTCGGGCGAGGTTTGGTTAGGTTTTTTATCGAAAGCGTATTTTGATAGAATTTGAAGTTCTTAGGCTTGAATCCTTGATTTAATCGGGTTTCCGGTGTTGTTTGAGGTGTTTTGAGGATTGGTACAAGTTCGAATAAGGTATTAGGTGGTATTGGTGCTTTTGGTTGGAGTCCCGGGTTTCCCGGGATGATTTTGGATGCTCAACGGGCAAAGTTTGGAGTTAGGAGGAAAAAGTTGCAGCAGGCTTCTGGTATTTTCGCTTCTGCGGTCCTGGAGCCGCAGAAGCAGAGCCGCATAAGCGATTTCCTCACTGCAGACACGGAGCCGCATAAGCGGCCATTTCTTTGCATAAGCGAAATTTCCCCATCCCAGGAGAACCGCAGAAGCGGTCTCCTTCCCGCGTAAGTGTAACCACAGATTCGATTTTGAGTCCGCAAAAGCGGACACTGCCCCCTTAAGCGGGACCGCAAAAGCGGTCCCTTGGCCGCAAAAGCGGAAATCACTGGTATGAAAAAGGGAAAATCTGAGGGTTTATTTCAAAGTTAGAAAAATCAATTGAGTGCTCGGGAGAAGGCGATTTTGAGTGGATTTTAAAGAGAAGATCATTGGGTAACATTACTTTGATCCCTTCTAGCTATATACCATCATTTCCTAGCTAAATCAACCATTAGAATTCAAATTCAAGGTCTAAAATTGAGAAAAATGGGTGAAACTTCTTAGGCTTAATTTTGTGATTTTGAGTGGGCATTTGACCTCCGATTTGGGAGATTTTTATATGGTTAGACTCGTGAGAGTACGAGGGTTTTGAAAATGTGAAAATTATTCGATTCTGAGACATTGGCTAGAGGGACGTTTTGGTCATTTTACCTATTTTCGTGCCCTAGCTTTAATTTCAGTAGTGGAATCAGTTGTTTACAATATCATTTATGATTTGTAATTGAATTGAATAGATTTGGGCCATTTGGAGTCGGATACTCGTGGCAAGGGCATCGTTCCCTAGTTGATTTCGCACCGATTCGAGGTAAGTGGCTTGCCTAACCTTGTGTGGGGGACTTCGTCCCTTAGGATGTGATAATTGGTAATTAAATGCCTTGTACGTGAGGTGACGAGCGCGTACTTGAGCTAATTGTTGAAACCTGAATTTTTACTTAAATACTTAATTTGGATTTTCTTTCATATTGGCTTTACCTTACTTGCTATTATAGCCTGTGCTAGCGTAGAAGAGCATGTTTAATTGATCCAAGTTGCCTATTTGTTTAAATTGTCTTAACTGTGATTACGTGGAGCATGTAGGCCAGTATTATTTGTTGCCTTGTATTGTTGCACTTCAATTTCTGAATATTTCTCTGATGTTGGTTGCGCATCTACTTTGGGACTACGGGTTTGATTCTCGGGAGATCCCCCTGCATATTTACTTTGGGACTACGGGTTTGATTCCCGGGAGATCCCCCTGTATTTTTACTTTGGGACTACGGGACGGTATCCCGAGAGATCCCGCTGCACTTTTATTTTGGGACTACGGGACGGTATCCCGGGAGATCCCCCTGCACTTTTATTTTGGGACTACGGGACGGTATCCCGGGAGATCCCCTGCACACTGATAATTGGACTACGGGACGGGGAGATCCCTGATATTGATATGAGAATTGGACTACGGGACGGTATCCAGGGAGATCCATTGGACAGTTGAGAAAAGGGCTACAGGACGGTATCCTGGGAGACCCTCGTCGGTATTTTTGAAATTTAGATGTATGTACTCTGTGCTTCTGTTTGGTCTTGTAGTATTGTATTTCGTTGAACTGTCTTATCATACCGCTGTGTTCATTAGTTTTCATCAGACTTCAATACTGATAATATTTTGCTATTTTATTGTTCTGTCTGAGTAGGGCCCTGACCTTTCCTCGTCACTACCCAACCGAGGTTAGGCTTGGCACTTACTAAGTACCACTGTGGTGTACTCACGCCTCTTCTGTGCATATTTTTCATGTGCAGATCTAGGTACCTCTACGTAGGCGCACTACCAGTAGCTGCAGGAGCATTTTCGGAGACTTGAGGTATATCTGCCACGTCCGCAGACCAAAGAGTCTCCCTCTCACTCTACCTTATAGTTAGCTATATGATATTCAGTTTTCCTTGATATAGACACTTCCGGATGATTAGAGCAGTATTATGTTTCATTCTTAGTCTGTGTTGCCTGTGGGTTTTCGGGTCTTTGGGATAATTTCACAGCTTTTAAAGTGTATGTGCCAGGCGGCAATTGTATATATTATTCCTGTTATTTATTTTTGATTATAAATTTTGCAAATGTATTACTTCCGCAATGTGTTAGGCTTACCTGGTCGCGAAGACTGGGTGCCATCATGACGTGTTCTCAATTCGTGAACTAGGGTCGTGACACTAACGCTAACGTAATGACTTCATTTTGTTATATTCATAGAAGAAGGGTGGTTGGTTTGTGGTTTTTAAAGTGGTAACTCTTCTCTACGACACAAAGTCAAAAGGCAATGGCAGATAACAACAGAACTGAGTCTGTTGATACCGGTGCCCGAAAATAGTTGGTTGAACAGGACAATGGGTTGGTTGAAGAGGTAAAGATGTTAAGACAACACATGGCGGACATGTATCAGGCTTGGATGACTGGGAAGGAACCACCCCCGCCACCACCTAGCTTCCTAGATGCTGCCCTTACCCAAGCTCCGGAAACAATGCCAGATGATCCACCATACTCTCCAGATCCACCCGCTTATCACAGCTTTCCCAACCACCCTAGTAGCTTCATCACTCGTCCTCCAACTGTCTTTTCCCAAAAGTGCCCTCCTGTCATATCTACTATTCCCAACAATGAATATCCACTCAAAGCTCATGATGACCAATACCACCCCGTAGAGGTTGCCCACAAGGTTCCTGACTCATACAAGAAGAGCCCTCGGGATGAGCTTCATGCTGAAAATGAGAAAGTCACAGGAAGAGAAGGGCGAGATAGGATACCCAGGAGGCTGAAAGGCATAGAACAATCCTTAAAGAACAAGCAAGGAATGGAGACCAGGGTAGCATGGCTTACAAAGAACTGTCTGTGTCCCCTGACATTCACCTGCCCGCGAGATATAAAGTGCTAAAGTTTAACTTATATGACCGGTGTGGAGATCCGGTAGCCCACCTGAGGGTTTATTGTAGTGAAATGAGAAGTGTTGGAGAGAAAGATGACTTGTTGATGGCCTATTTCAGTAAGAGCTTGACTGGAGCAGCTTTGGAATGGCATAGTTGTCAAGATGTTGGTAAGTGGCCTACATTGGGTGACATGGCTCAGAATTTTGTTCAATATTTTCAATAGAAATCAGGTGTTACCCTAGACCGCTCCTCTCTATATAAAATGGAAAAGAAGTCACAGAAAAGCTTTAGGGAGTTTGGGCTCAGATGGAGGGAGCAAACTGCTCGAGTCAGTACCCCGATTGGTGAAGAAGAAATGGTTGAGCTTTTCCTAAAAGCCCAGCCCACCTACTTCAGTCATTTGATCCCGGCCTTGGGAAAGCCTTTCAAAAATGTGTTAAAAATGGGGGAGATGGTAGAAGAGGGAATCAAGTCAGGAAAAATCATGAGTTGTTCGGCATTGAAAAATACTATGAAAAACTTTCAGAACATCCCATTAAGTTTGGTTGGAAGAAAGAGAAATAGAAAAGATGATCCGCTGGGCATTCCTGCTCAACATTTTCAGCCTCGACATCGGCCCCATAGATATCCTTGTGGACCATATGACCCTCCCCAATGCTCATTCTCTCCACAGAAACTCCAAAAGTCATAAATCACTTTCCTAGTACCCTGTCCACAATGAACCACCATATGCTTCACACCCGCGAGGCCCGCGATGGCCTACACCATTTCCCCAAATGTCTTACCCGCCCCCACGAGCCTACCGAAACCCTCCTTTATCAGGTTTCCGGCCCAATCAAGCATTTAAGAACGAGAGGTTACAGAGAAAGAAAACCATCACTCCATTGGGGGAGTCATATGCCAGTTTGTTCCAGGGGCTAAGGAAAATTGGACATGTTGAAGACGATTCAGATAAAAATGCCAAACCCTCTTCCAAAGAAGTTTGATTTTTCTCAAAGGTGCGCATATTGCTCAGATGACCCGGGACATGACATAGAGAAGTGTTGGAATCTGAAGAAAGCAATTCATAAGCTTATTGATGCAGGTGACATTGTCGTGCAAAATCCAGATGCAGCAGACACTAGCCAAAGTCCATCACCTGTGCATAATGAGACGCATATGGTGGGTATGATTATTTTGAAAAGGAATATGAGAATTCTTCTGAGATCCTCGGAGGTCCACGTACTACAAAGCTTTCAGCGCTATTAGAGGTTGATCCTAAGAATAAGCATGAAAAGGGAAACCAAAAGCAATTTGTTAAGAACAATGTGATAGAGACTGGTGAAGGTCCTAGTACTGTTGATGCAGAAGTCAGTGGCTAAGATAATGAGTTGGGTGATTGGAAAGACGCTCTTTTCTTGGTTAGCCAGGGAGGAGTTTTGGTGGTTTATTTTGTTGTCATTTATGTTGTTTGGGTTATTTCAAGGGTTGTAATCCGGATATGGTCTTGTGATTCAAACCCTTCTATCCCTTTATTTTGCCTAGTTTATTTAGTCGTAGCAACTCATTTAGTGTTACCTAATTTTGTTCCGGGGTTATACCCCAGTTTGTTTTGCTTGTTTTGTTATTCGAACTGTTTCACCATCTGTCTAATGCAATTTCCTGTCTTTTGTTATTTCTAGTCATTTTCTTTGGTTAGTTCTCTTCTATCCTTTCATTTTGTCTTTTGTCTAATGCTGGTTCTAATGACACGACATGCATGCAAAATTCTAGGCCTGGTCTTAAAAGTTAGTTTACTCATGAAGCGTTGAAACAATTTTGAAGATGATAGGGGCACTTGAGGGAAATAAGAACAGATTTGGACATTTTGAGATCATTTGAAGCCCGAACCATGTGAAACTAGGGCAGATAGAATATAAAGAAACACTATTGAAATACATCATGTTGCATCGGGTTGTAGCTAAAGGCAAATTTGCCCCAAACTGGCAGGGGCCGTTCATCGTAACTAGAGTATTGTCAAATGGCGCTTTGTATTTAACAGATATAGAAGGCAAGTGTGTAGAAATGGCCATCAATTACGATGCGGTCAAGAGATATTATGTATGATCTTCTTTGGTTAAATTGTATTTGTTTGTACTTGGCATATTTTGAAGATTGGAATGACGAATGCATTTTGTTCTTCTATTTAAACACTTTATCCTTTGTTACTCCCTTTAAGCCTTATTTATTTATTTTCATACCCCTCTTTTAGAATCAGTAGCAAAGATCAGAAACGTGAAAGATAAGTAAAGAAAAAGAGAAAAGAAAAATAATGAAAAAAGGAAGAAAAAGAAAAAGAAAAAAAAGAGAAAAAGAGAAGGAAAAGAAAAAGAAAAAAGAAAAAAGAAAAAAACAACAAAAAGAGAAAAAGAGAAGCAAAAGGAAAAGAAAAAAAGAAAAAACAACAAAACAACAAGAAGAGAAAAAGGAAGAAAGAAAAGAAAGAAGAGAAAGAGGAAGAAAAGGAAAGAAAAATCACAACAACAAAGTAATCTCTATGACATGAACTACGTTCGACCTGATTCCTTTTAAGGATACGTAGGTAGCCTCACGGTTCGGTCCCATCAAAGTAAAAATCCAAAAGTCCCCAAGAAAAGAACGTGGGGCAGAAGTTGTGGTTGTGCAAGATATTTGATTCCGAAAGTTGTAATTTTGAACCCATTTGAATTGTTTTGAGTCTTTTGATACCCTTTCTTTCTAACCCCATCCAAAAGCCCACATTGCGGTCCAGATAAAGACCTTCCGATTAGTATTCGAGAGATGCCAAAGTGAGCAAGTAGAGGTGAATCATATCAGGGGCAACACTTTGATACAAACAAGGGAAATGAAAAAATGAGAGAGTCTTGTTGGTGAAAACCCTCACGGTCATCGTAAGGCGATGAAAGCTGAGAGAAATAAAAAATGAGAGAGTCTTATTGGTGAAAAACTTCACGGGCACCTTGAGGCGACGGTAAGTTGAGAGAAAGAACGAAATGAGAGCGGCTTTATGGTGAAAACCCTTCGGGCACTACAAGTCGAAGAAGGATCATGAATCAGATTGGAGAATCGAAGCATTGAAGCCCAGTTTCACGGTTTAGGGGTATAACAGGAGTTGAACATCAGACTTGCTCAACAGAATAGGCCACAGGTGCATGTCATGGTCATTAGAGTTGGTATCCACATCTGATAGGTTTTTACTTTGTAGTTTTCTTGTTAGGAATCATCTCTTCCCTTTGTCCTTTACTTTGTGCCTTTTGTCTTGTTTACTTCCTCTACGGTCAGAACAAGTGAGAAATGACTTCAAGGTTTGCCACCAGCTTTCCAATTGCACAAAACGGGATCTGACTAGCACATCAAAGTGGCATAAGCAAGCGCACTGAGTCGGTAACAATCAACATGCTTTGGAATTCATGTGAAATACAAAGGCTTGGTATATATCAATTCACGAATAATGCAACAGATGGAGGGTTAGGGTGACCGGATCAATGGTATTTTCTGTGATAAGATTGACAAAAAGGGATTGACAAAAAGGGTGGTAAACCAGTTACAAGCAAGATATTCCAAGCAGAAATCAAAGCTATCATAGCAAGCGATGGAGCAATAGACCTCAAGGCCAAGGCCAAGGCCAGTGATTTAAATCAGGAAAGAACAACGTGCGCACTGAGTTGGTAACAATCAATATACTTTGGGGTTCATGTAAAACACAAAGGTTTGGTAAATGTCGGTAGGGGGTATTGGGTCTGAACGGAGAAGAGGTATTTTCTGAGATAAGGATGACAGAGAAAGTGGTTAGTCAATAAACTAGCAAGGTCTTCGAGTGGAAATCAAAGCGATCATGGGAAGTGAAGGAGAAATCACTCTCAAAGTTAAGGCCACAAACCAACCACCATATTTTTAAACTGACAAAAATTTTCTTTGATTGAAACATGGGCAGAAAATTTCGCTTGTTTTGGAGAAACCCTCCGTAGGGGAAGAGCAAGCACCAGACAGGTTTGACGGTAAATTTTCAGGACCCTCCTGGAAAATGGGACCTAGTTTAAAAATAAAAAAAATCATGAGTAGAAAAACCACATAAATGTACCCCAGAGGAACATAAGTTGGTTTCAAAGTTTGCATGTTTAAGATAGGATTCAATTAGAAGTTTTCAGGACCCTCCTGAATAATTGGACCTAGCTTTAAGATTTCCATTAGATAACAAGATGTAGCCGTAAAATTGTCACTCTTAAGATAAGACTAGTTTTTTTGATTTTCAGGACCCTCCTGGATAATGGGATATAGTTGTAAGACCTTCTTAGATAACAAGATTTAGTGGAAGTCATACCTTTAGAAAACATAATTCAGCTTTTAAAACTGTCATTTAACTAGGAGTTGTCAGGACCCTCCTGGATAATGGGATCTAGCTTTCAAATTCTTAGTAATATTTGGTAACATGATTCAGTTTAACACTCACAGATGTGCCTAGCTACCAAACTGGGGCAGAAAATTTTCTTTGTTTTGTCTATTTTGTTGAAATCAGGCGCCCACCTGGAGAGTACGGGAATACAATTCAAGTTCAGCAATCAGGTGCCCACCTGGAGAGCACGGGAATACAGTTCAAGTTCAGCAGTCAAGCGCCCACCTGGAGAGCACGGAAATATAGTTCAAGTTCAGCAGTCAGGCGCCCACCTAGAGAGAACGGGAAGACAGTTCAAGTTCAGCAGTCAGGCGCCCACCTGAAAAGCCCAGGAATACAGTTCAAGTTCAGCAATCAGGCGCTCACCCGGAGAGCACGGGAATACAGTTCAAGTTCACCAGTCAGGTGCCCGCCTGGAGAGCACGGGAATACAGTTCAAGTTCAGCAGTCAGGCGCCCACCTGGAGAGCACGGGAATACGGTTCAAGTTCAGCAGTCAGGCGCCCACCTGGAGAGCACGGGAATACAGTTCAAGTTCAACAGTCAGGCGCCCACCTGGAGAGCACGGGAATACAGTTCAAGTTCAGCAGTCAGGCGCCCACGTGGAGAGCTATTGTTCAAGTTCAGCAGTCAGGCGCCCACCTGGAGAGCACGGGAATACAGTTCAAGTTCAGCAGTCAGGCGCCCACGTGGAGAGCTATTGTTCAAGTTCAGCAGTCAGGCGCCCACCTGGAGAGCACGGGAATACAATTCAAGTTCAGTAGTCAGGCGCCCACCTGGAGAGCACGGAAATACAGTTCAAGTTCAGCAGTCATACATCCACTTGGAGAGCACGGGAATACAATTTAAGTTCAGCAGTCAGGCGCCCGCCTGGAGAGCACAGGAATACAATTCAAGTTCAGCAATCAGGCGCCCACCTGGAGAGCTATAGTTCAAGTTCAGCAGTCAGGCGCCCACCTGGAGAGCACGGAAATACAGTTCAAGTTCAGCAATCAGGCGCCCACCTGGAAAGCGCGGGAATACAGTTCAAGTTTTAGCAATCATGCGCCCACCCGGAGAGCATGAGAATATAGTTCAAGTTTTGGCAATCAGGCGCCCACCTGGAGAGCACGGGAATACAATTCAATTTCAGCAATCAGGCGCCCACCTAGAGAGCACGGGAATATAATTCAAGTTTTGGCAATTAGGCGCCCACCTGGAGAGCACGGGAATACAGTTCAAGTTTTGGTAATCAGGCGCCCACCTAGAAAGCTGGGGAATACAACTAAAGTTTCAACAATCAGGCATCCACGTGAAGAAAAGGGAAAGCAGTTTCGAAGGAAGACAACTCAAGTTTCAAGGGAAAGCAGTTTCAAAGGAAGACAACTCAAGTTTCAAGGGAAAACAGTTTCGAAGGAAGACAGTTCAAGTTTCAAGGGAAAATGGTTCAAGGTGCAAGGGAAAACAGTGTCAAATAACAAGAAAAGATGGTTCAAGTTCAGCAATCAGGCGCCCACCTGTAAAAAAAAGGAAATTCAATTCAGAATACAATTCAGGTCAGCAACAAAAGAAGCTCGCGTCAAGAATGCGAGTCAGCAGTCCGAGATGATCAACATAATTTAGTCACAATCCAGAAAAAAAAGAAAAAAAAGAGACAAGAAGTGAATCCAAATGCATAAGTTAATGAAAGATGTGAGTTGCTCAAGACAGGGTTGAGGTCACAAGCTCTGCATGTCCCATCTTGGGTTGAAAAGTTGAAGAAGATTGAACCAATACCTGCGGCTAACAAGCATCAAGATTCAGAACAGGATCCGCATGAAGAACCAACAAAGACTCAAGATCAAGCTTCAGAAGACTCATAGATAGGAATCTTGTAACTCGTAGCTGATAGGCTTAGTTAGTCTTTTTCATTTTTTATTTTGATGTAATAACGGAACCGCGTACCGGAACCTCGACGACACCTCGACTGGCTCTCCACCTCAGTATACTCCATCATCTCACTCACCCCTGAACTAGACGTGACCTGATTCCTTTATAGCCAAGGATATGTAGGCATCTCAGATACCAGGGCTCGGTCACATTCCCCTCTCTCTTAGTTTTAGTCTCTCCAAATAAGAGTCGGTCAAAAAACCTGTCTAGTCATTTTTTGTCTGAAAACTCTTCGCGTTTCCAGTCAAAGAGGGGCAACTATAGACATGTGATTTTTTACCCTCCCCAAGATTTTTTATATTTTTGCACGTAAATATTTTATTTAGGCCTAATATATATATTTCAACTTATTTTAACTCTTTTACTTTATTTTATTACAAGAAAAATAAAAATTACAAAAAAAAATATTTTAGTTTATGTATTTTTTATAAATTAAAAAAAATACAAAAAGTGTACCTTATTTTTATCTTTATATAATTTTAAAAACACAAAAATAGTTTCATGTTTAGTTTAATTAATTAGAATTAGCTTTGGCATTGTATAGTATTTCTATCTTATTTTGAAAGGGGTCAATTAAGGTGTTAGACCACATTTTTAAGAGTTTTAGAGCCCAATTCTTGGCCCAATACCCAATACTCATTAAGCCAACCCTAAGGACCCTTCTGGACTCTTGTTTGGAACAAAAAATAAATAAAAAACCATAAATACCTAGGGACTAATTGACAAAATACCCAAAATGTACTCCAAAAAAAGATCAAGCGCCGCT
Organism: Nicotiana glauca; assembly: GCA_026770625.1. NCBI lineage: Eukaryota > Viridiplantae > Streptophyta > Magnoliopsida > Solanales > Solanaceae > Nicotiana > Nicotiana glauca. The sequence continues at coordinate 11,655 of MU761111.1, read as the reverse complement.
GATAATGGGAGCCCCCCCCCCCTCCCCCAGCCTGAAATTCATCTTCTTCAACAAACAATTTCGAAGCAGCCCAACATTCAGATCTAGCCGGTCTTACGATTTTGGACAATTCGAGTTTCGATTTTCAGTCGAGTATTTGTGCGGGTTTGAGTTTAGTAGCTTTATCACAAGATTTTCTGCGTTTGTCGATTCACTCTTGATTCAGTGCACTTGTTTGGCATGGAGATATTGTACTAATCAAATTCAGAAAAGAGAAGTTGCTTGCTAAGGTCTCTTTCTTACTTATTTTTGATTCAATAATACATGTTTATAGCTACATGAATGAATATGTTCTATTTTATGAACTTGTTAATTGCCGTATTTTGGTTTCTGCTATTTGTGTTCATCCCCTTGATGTGTTAAGCATATTAAACTGGTGTAGATTAGTTTGTTTTTTTTTAGTTTTATTAATAATGGCTGTGACTCTTTTATTTGTAGTTTAAATGTAAATGAATATAAATATTGGGAATGAGGGCACAACTATCATGTAAGATCTTTGAAGCCTATAGTTTCACAGTAGGCTACTAACGTGTACAGTAACATCTAATGTAAGGCTAAAATGAAATAATTTTGGTAATATAAGCAAGGTGTGTCGTCTCATTAAGATGCGCCGTATGTTGTTGGGATTAATTAGCTTTATGAAAATAGTTAATGAATATCCGTAGTTTGCTTCGAATAATAAAATCTTTTAAAATAATTTCGAGGTACGTCATGCCGAATAAAATCTCAAAATGCATGACCCTCACTTAATTAATCTTGTTCAACCCTTAGAATTCGAGGCGTTTCATTTAGTGAATTTTCCGTGGCCCTCGCAAAATTAAAACGCGTAGTTGATTTAGGCGCGTTATTTTAATAACTTACCTTCCTAAACTCAGTTGCGTATTTATGTGACCCAAATCCAAATCCCAACAATGTTATATAAGATGTGTTGCAGACTGCGGGTGCATTTATGTAACGGTGTTCAAAACGCATTTTATGTGACGTTGAATTTTTCTTAAAATTAGATGAAAGCGGTTTAAAGTTTAAATTGCACCATAGGCTAAAACATGTGTTAAAATCAAGTAAATAAGCCAATAATAACAGTTGAGCGACCGTGCTAGAACCACGAAACTCGGGAATGCCTAACACCTTCTCCCGGTTAACAAAATTCCTTACCTGGATTTCTGTGTTCGCGGACTGTAAAACAGAGTCATTCTTTTCCTCGATTCGGGCTTTGAACCGGTGACTTGGGATACCATAAGTTATCCTAAGTGGCAATTCTGAATTCTTTAAATAAATAAATTTCATTTCGATTGTACTTTAATTGGAAAAATTCCGATGGTGTAGGAAAAAAGGAGGTGTGACAATTCGCAACAAAAAGGCGTTTGTAGGCGTGATCTTTTTGTGTGACATTTTCTTAAATTTAAGTGATTCTTTTTGTAGGCGTTTGCCCCCGATTCAATCGGAGGATCGACTTGATCATAGAAGCATAAGTTTAATTAGTCCATTTATATACATGCTTCAATATTCAGAAAATATTAGCCATTTATTTCAATACGATACGTTAGTTCTTATTATCAAAAACCTTATTGAGAGATAGGAAATTTAAGTAGCTTAAATTAAAATTCTATAAACAAAGTATTTATTTTAGATTCAAGCACACAAATGCGTTTGGACAACATTTGAGCTGATATTGAAAAAAGAAAGGTTATAGTTGAAGTTTGATAACTCTTTTTCTAATCAAATTTTGCTAACAGTGAATATTTTTAAGTGAAAATTAAAAATACTTCATTCCAAAGCACTGGTATTTGCAGACACTTATTTTAAGTAGTTGCAAATATATACTGTCATGGCCAAACGGGAATATTTGTATAAAGGATATCTTATAATACAAAAATACAACAGTTAGCAGTCCTTTCCAATATTGGTTCCTGGTGTAATTTATCTTTAGCAGAACAAAGAAGAACTAATCATGATTAATGTTGTAGGAACTTGACAATATGTAACTAAATTGAGGGGCTTAGGGAAGGTTAATTAAAAATGGGAAAAAGTAAGTGATGACAGCGCGCGGTAATCTACAAAACCAAGATTTACAGATACTAATTAAAAAACGAGAGATTAATTATGTTAAACTATTCATCCACTTAGGAAGATACAGATACACAGTGTCTTGAATCACCAAAATATATGTAGCAATATATGATGATCTTCTTAATATCTAGGAAGACCATTTAACGCACCTTTGGCAGCCAAACCAGTCATGAACAAAACATACGATTCCTTGAGGCTAAATTGAGGCGAAAAAATGCGACCCATCTTCACTTTGAACTGAATCTTCTTCACTATTATCTTGCTCATACTATTGCTCCGATGCGTCTTCCTCAACTTGCCATTTTCTTCGCTGATTTCTGGTTCTTCTTTAATGGTTTCGAGTTTCATTTTCAGTATCTCTTCAATGTCCACTATTGGTTCTGTCTTGAAGCTCTTTGATCTGCTTGTACATGGCACCACCCACCACATTTTTCTTGACCCTTTTCTCATTATTTCTTGTCGGGTTTTATTTAACAACTCAAATTTGATCAAGATGATCAAAGGCATTTAACTCCACGGACAAAGCTCTTATGAGGGAAGGAAGTAGATCAGAATTGGTGGTGAAGATTTTTTATTGGTTGAAAAAGTAGCCAGAGGGCAAAAAACAGGGGACCAGTTCAAAAATTCAAAAACTAATAGTTGTTGGTTATCTTTACAACTTGGTGTGATCATAACAGTGCTTTGTTTAATACATTCAGCTTAGCTTATTAGTTTTTCTTTTGTAAAGTGACACTGTCTAACTTTTTTTTTAAAACCATCAGATAAAGATGACCCTACAGCATAATTTAACGGTTTATTTTGATAGTACTAATTCTAATTAACCTAAAAAATACAATAAATAACTTGCTATATTGATACTATGGGATTGCTACATATAATTAGTTAAATCATTCGTATATTCACTATCAACACAACACATGCATTATACTAAATTCGCGTTAGTTTTTATTGAAGATGTCAAGAGAAAATACACATAACATAATCATCTCTCTGTAACATATATATATATAGATATTAACTTCTTTTGAATTCCGCGTTGACATGGACTAGTGTATTACAAAGTTATATTATTGCAATACACTTGAGTATTAGGTCTTGAAGCCAAAAACAAGAGTATTAGGTATTGAAGCCACCAAAACTCGAAGGATGATGGTGTTAATATGGTTGTTATAGCAGGCGACTTGGCAATTCGTTGAACCCATCAAACATATTTTTAAAATATTTATATTTACTTTTTCACCAGTACTTATTTGAGCATTGAGAAAGACATCCTGAAATGAGTGTTAGAGTGGCTAGTTGTTGGTCTATAAATGTAATGATTCAAGATGAGAAGCGGGAGCCGTGGTTCCTGTCGCAAATTGACATAGAAATAGGTCATAATATAATGTTTTTAATTGTGTCCCATTTTGTTTTATGACCCTTTTTTGGTCAATTTAATCAACACTTATATTTACAAACACTTTAGTTCATGGGTTGGGCTACAAGCATTTTAGCTCATGGGTTAATTTGGGTTGAGCCCAAGTTAACTCATTATTTTTTAGGGATTTGCATTTATACCCACTTTTTGGGTCATGTTTTAACTTATACCCGCTTTACAAAAAAATTGAAGTTTTTCGCAAAGGCAATCACGCAAACTTTAGTATTCTAGTAGAAGGGCCTGAAATAGTAAAAATTATTGAACCAAGTGTTGGCTGAAGTTTATGTTTGTAATTGCTGAACTTAAGCATTCTACTAACTGAAGTTGTGTTCTCTATTTGCTGAACTTAAGCATGTTTTAGCTGAAGTTTTGTTCTATATTTGCTAAACTTCAGCATGTTTTAGCTGAAGTTTTGTTATGTTGGTGATGAACTTCACGGCTGATGTTTGGTTTGCAATGAAGATGGAATTTCTCATCTTTCTACTGATACAGTTCATAAAAATCCTTCTGATCTTTTTGGTTGGGTACTGTTCGCAACAAACTTTCGTAATACGAAAAATAAACTACAACAAAAATAATATGAAGAAAAAAGTGATTTTATTGATAAATATTTGTAAGTACAATTCTATGTATCCCTTGATTCTCCTCTATAAAATTCTCTGTGATTCGAGGGCTTAAGAAGTGTCTTTCTCGAATGTAGGATGATGCAGACCTCCTTGTGATGTATTTAATTGCCAAGAACGTCGAGCAGCACTTTGTTGTTATGGATTGATCTCCGGGAAAAACTCTGTTGATCACTCATTTGTTGAAGAACTAAGCACTTGATGATTGATCTCTCTGTTTGTGGATGCCTTCACCAATTACGGAGTGTTCTCTTCCAACTCTGAATGTCCTCCAGAGAGTTATGTAAGCCCTCTATTTATAATGGTAGAGGATGGACAATCCACCTACATGTGAACTCTCTTGCTTGATTCTGATTGGTTCATGTGAGTCATCAATCTTATCACATAAGCTATGTGATAAGCTTGCTTGTGATTGGCCGAGACATGTAATTTTAGATAGTTGGCAACTCTTGATTGGTCACTATTTTCGACTGGTATTGCCACATCATTTAACACGTGGCGTCATCTTGTTGGCTTTGAGTTGACTACACATGTCATGTGACTTGACACATGGCATGAGCCTGGGTCTTAAGATGAAATAGACCTTGGGTTTGAAATGAAAAATGGACTTATTAATTTGTGAAGTCCAAATTACTTATTCGACCCAAAGTAATTTAGAATTTACTCCAAATTTTGTATGAACTAAATTTAATAATTTTTACATGTCTACAGATGCCCCTACTTCAAGTCTTGTTCGGTGTAGACTTGACGAACCATAGAGACGAGATTTGAAGTACCTATGCAAGTCGCCGTTTTTTTTTGGCAAAAATAATTAACTTCCAACAGCTAGCTTCTTTTATTTGAAAAAAAAACCAACACTTTTTTTTTCCTATCATTTACAACCGATGGTAAGCAACATCCATTTCCAACCGAGAGGTTGTGAGTTCGAGTCTCCCCAACAGCAAGGTGTGAAGTTCTTGGAGGGAAGGATACCGACGGTCTATTTGGAAATAGCCTCCCTACCCCAGGCTAGGGGTAAGGTCTGCGTACACACTACCGTCCCAAGACCCCACTAAGTGGGATTATACTGGGTTATTATTGTTGTTGTTGTATTTGTTAGGGATATAATATATATGCCCTAGATCCAATTTTATATTTGATGATTTGAACATATTTTTTGTGAAGGTTATTTGATATAAAATATATATGGCATTTGATATTCTTTTATCATAGTTATTATTAATTATTTGATTAACTTGATAAGGTCCTTGATTAAATTTTAAGATTTAACATTGTGATGGAGATCATAATAACGAGAGTCAAGTTTCTTATAATTTAATCTAAATTTGCTCTTGATCGTAGGATTATTAATTTAGACATTAGTAATCTGGTAAGATCAATATTTATGTGATCATCTTTATTGGATAAAGATTAGTTGATTTCATTAACTAATTCACATAGATAGATAATGCATATAAAGATATGATCATTGAACCGACTCATTGGATAATTCCTAATGGTTAGAATTACCATAAACTATCAATAGGATATTCTCTTGAAGAATGTGATGTAAGAATTTCCTTTGACCTGAGATCGTCATAGTAATTGAAAAATTATTTATTGTGCTTTGATACTAGACACCTATGGACCTAGGGCGATAGTTGAAAGGATATTGGGTACAGTCAAATACTTGTAGAATTAGTGATTGATCCAAGATGGAATCTGTCAACTCTTGGTAATGAGTTTAAGCTTCATGTTGTCATGAATTATAAACGACCAAACTAAGACCTTGGCCAGGGCAATTGAATGAAAGAAGAAATGCGTTTCTTAGGTCATTCAATGGTCGATTATATTTGACATGAACACATAGTTGGTCGCCTATTTGGATTTGACAGTTGAACCATATCCTAGGGTGATCCAGAGCTATAAGGACAGAAGGAATTACTACATTATTCTCATACTGGTTCTTGAGAGTAAATTGTATACTTCATTCTATCCGGTTATTAAGGAGTGTTCCTAGACACCACTTGATTAGTATATTGTGACGACTCCACCCGTCGTCTCAGGAGTTACCGCCCCGTTTCCCCATCTATATGCTTCTTCATGTTTCATTATTGTCATTTGGTGTGTTAGAGTTGAATTGGATTGGTTTTGGTAGGAAATGAGACACTTAGTCTTTTTAAGGAAGGTTGGTTTGAAAAAGTCAACCGGATGTTGACTCATGAGTTAGAAGGCTCGGATGTGATTTCTGGTGATTCGGTTAGCTTCGGGGAGTGATTTGTGACTTAGGAGTGTGATCGGAAGTGATTTTGGAGGTCCGGTACAGAATTAGGCTTGAATTGGCGAAGTTAGCATTTTGGCGATATCCGGTTGTTAGGTGAGATTTTGATCCGAGGATCGGAATGGAATTCTGAGAATTTTAGTAGCTTTGTTAGGTGATTTGGGATGTGTGTGCAAAATTTCAAGTGATTCGGAGGTGATTTGGTTGGGTTTTTGATCGAATGCGTGTTTCGGAAGATTTTGAAGAACTTAGGCTTGGATTCGTTGGGAATTGAGGATTTTAATGTTATTTGATGCGTTTTGATGATTGGAACGAGTTTGGGTGATGTTTTAGGATGGGTTGGCACTTTTGGTTGAGGTCCCAAGGGCCTCGGGATGATTTTGGATGGCTAAACGGGAAGATTTGGACTTAGAAATGCAGCAGAAAAATGCAGCAGCAGTGCAAGGTGATTTTTGTTCTTCGCGATCGCGGAGGACTTTCGCAATCGCATAGAAGGTTTTGGGTGTATGAGATTTTTGATCTATGTGTTCGCGGTCAGGGAGGTGCGTTCACATAGGTTCGAGACCTGGAGCATTGCGTTCGCGGGGCTTGTCTCGCGTTCGCATAAGAGGGATTTAAGACCCTTGTCATTTTTTCTTCGCGTTCGCGGTCTAGGGGACGCGTTCATGTAGCAGAACCAGCTGAAGGTCTGCGTTCGCGGGTTGGTCACCGCATTCGCATAGGGGAAATTTGGGTTATTGAGATTTTGTTCATCGAGAATGCGGGGGTTGGACCGCGTTCGCATAGAGTAAATTAGAGCTGGGCAGAATGGGTTTTAATGATATTTCATCCGCGAGCCTAAGTTATTTTCCTCCATTGTTGAACATCTTGAGAGTTTTTTTTGGAGCAATTGAAGAGGGTTTCGACTGGGATTGACTGGAGGTAAGTTTTATGAGTTAAAAACATGATTATTATGTGAAATTAACCTAGAAATTCATGGAAATTAAGCCTAAAAGTGATGAACTAGGGCTTGAGTTTTTGATATTTCAAATTGGGATTTGATGGGTCATTTGAGCTCGGATTTGAGAGTTCTTGGTATGTATGAACTCGTGAGAAGATGAGGAATCCATTGATGCTAAATTTATGAGATTTGATAAGTGGGCCCGGGGCTCGGATTTTTGGTAATTTTGGGATTCGTGCCCGTTATTAATTGTTTCTACTTGGGCTTTGTTCCCTTAGCATATTCTGATGTATTCGCTTTGATTTTGGTTAGATTCGACGCGCGTGGAGGCCGATTTGAGGAGCAAAGGCGTCGCGAGCTAGAGATTTCGTCGGTTTGAGGTGAGTAATGATTGTAAATGCTATTCTTAGGGTTTGAAACCCCGGATTTGCATATCATGCTACATTGAGGTTACCTGCAAGCCGGATAACGAGTGTGGGATAGAGCACCGTTGGGGATTTGTGACTCGGTCCATCCCGCTTGATGAATTTACTGTGTATTTGACTGAAATTACTTGTTATCATCATAATTTGGGCTGATTTCTATATTTGAGCTTCGTGCCTATTATTTGAACCCTTCGGGGATTGTGGTTGATAATTCTTCACTGATTTAATTATGTATTTGAAGTTAGTCATGTATTTTCCACTGTTTTAAAAAAACTCAGCCAAGTTATTATGCCTTAAATACTTGAAATGATATTTCCATAAAATGTTTTGGGCTGAGCATTATACTTTATTGTTGTCCGAGTGGCTTACGTAATTTTGTTAACTGAGTAAGGCCGAGGGCCTGTGTTGTGAGGATACTTATGGATTCAGTTGCATGCCGCAGCGGTACTATATTGATATTAAGGCCGAGAGCCTGATTGATATCACGAGATAGCTTGGGCTGTAGGAGCCCCTCTGGAGTCTGTACACACCCCCAGTGAGCGCCGTCAACGTTAAATGGATCGGGCTGCACACCGCAGCGATATATGTGTTTACCTTATTTCATTTGTCTGCCATTTTTATGCTGTTTGTGCTTCTTCTTGCAATATTCACCTGTTGTTATGGTATTATCTGATAACCGAGTGTGGTTCCCGAGAGGTGGACTTTTGTGCTTGTCCGTACTATGTTATTTTTTCATTCGATTGCATAACGGTTGAAAAAGTCATTTAAAAGAGGTTTTACACTGAGCTAAGATATTGTGACGACCCAGCCTGTCGTCACGTGAGTTACCACCCCATTTCCCCCATATTATGTTTCTCTATGATTTAATATCAATATTTGAGTTGATCGGGTAGAGTCGGATTGGTTTTAGTTGGAAATGAGGCACTTAGCCTCTTGGAAGGAAGCTTGTTTTGGAAAAGTCAACCGAAAGTTGAATATATAGTTAGAGGGCTCGGATGTGAGTTCTGGTGCTTCGGTTAGCTTCGGGGGAGGATTTGTGACTTAGGAGAGTGATCGGAATTGAATTTGGAGGTCCGGTGTAGAATTAGGCTTGAATTGGCGAAGTTTGAATTTTGGCGGATTTCGGTTGATAGGTGAGATTTTGATCCGAGGGTCGGAATGGAATCCCGAGAGTTGCAGTAGCTTCACTAGGTGATTTTGGATATGTCTACAAATTTTCAGGTCATTCGGACGTCGTTTGGTTGGGTTTTTGATCGAGTGCGAGTTTCAAAAGTTTTAGTTAAATTTAGGCTTGAATCCGTGGTAATTTGATGATTCTTGTGTTGTTGTATGTGTTTTTATGATTGGAACAAGTTCGTATGATATTTCAGGGTATGTTGGTGTTTTTGGTTGAGGTTCCGGGGGCCTCGGGGTGATTTCGGATGGTTAAACGGAAGGTTTTTGGACTTAGGAAGTTGCAAAAATTGCAGTCAGCTGTTGCAGAACTTTTGTTTTATGCGATCGCATAGAGTGTCTTTGAGGGGCTGGTTGGTTGAGCAGTGCGATCGCATAGAGGAGGCTGCGATCGCACATTGTTAACTGGACCTGGGGTCCTTATGGTGCAATATGCTATGCGAACGCGGGGTCCTGAGTGCGAACGCGGGGTCCTGAGTGCGAACGCATAGGGTGAGGAGCTGGTTCTATGCGATCGCAAGTGTGGTGATGCGATCGCATAAGGGTAATTTTGGAGGTTGGATTTTTGTGCTATGCAATCGCAATAGTGGTGATGCGATCGCATAGAGTAAATCACTGGGCGACAGAAGGCTTTTTAAGGATATTTCATCCGTGACCTATCTCATTTTTCCTCCATTTTTACACCACCTTGAGAGCTTGTTGGTAGATTTTGAAGGGGATTTCGACGGGAAGTGATTGGAGGTAAGTCTCGTGACCTAGATACATCATTTAATTGAAGAATCATCCATTAATTCTCTGAAAATATGGGTAAAAATTGAAGAAGTTAGGGCTTGGCTTTTGGAAATGAAAAATAGGAATTTGAAGGGGCATTTGAACTCCGATTTTGATAAATTTTATATGTACGGACTCGTGGCTAAATGAGGATTCCGAAAATGTAAATTTCATAATTTATCAAGAAGCGGGCCCGGGGCTCGAGTTTTGCCAACTTCGTGTTTTTGGGTATTTTTTGAGTTATTTCAATTGGGTTATGTCCCATTAGCTTATTATAACCTATTCCTTGTGGTTTTGGTCAGATTCTACACTCGAGGAGGTCGATTTGCGAGGAAAGCGCAAGGCGAGCTAGGATTTTGGCTGGTTTGAGGTGAGTAATGGATATGAATGATGTACTGAGGGTTTGAAACCCCGTATTTGCACTATACGGTGCTATGTTGAGATGAAACACATGCCGTGTGATGAGCGTGGTGATGTTACTGCTGGGGACTCGGACTTGGTCCATCCCGATTGATGACTTACTGTACTTTTGACTGAGACCGAGCTTATATCCGTATATTTTGGGGTAGTTGCCATGTTTGGGGCCTTGTGCTAATCTGTAGAACCCTTAGGGGAGCCTGTTGCGCTAATTAACCTCACGTTGCCGGTTGAACACATACTCTCAGTAATGTCTTTAACTGTAGAACATAATATGAAGCGGTATTAGTAATTTGCACTCTAAATGAGCAATACCTAGGGTTGAATACCCTGTCTTAGCTGAGTGGGCCCGTGTGGCCAAGTCTATATTGACTGAGAGGGGTCAAGGACCCCATAGTGAGGGTATTTGATATATACCGGATCGGGCTGCACGCCGCAACAGTATATACATATACATGTATTGGTTCGGACTGCACACCGCAGTAGTATATTATATATATGGATCGGACTGCACGCCGCAGTAGTATATTATATATGGATCGGACTGCACGCCGTAGTGATATATTATATGGATCAGACTGCACGCCGCAGTATTATAGCGCTTGGGATGAAGGAGCCCCTCCAGAGTCTGCACACACCCCCAGTGAGCGCAGTCGACTATTATATTGGATTGGGCTGCGTGCCACAGCATTATATATATATTATATTGGATCGGGCTGCGCGCCGCAACATTATAAATACTATATTGGACCGGGCTGCACGCCGCAACAGTATTAGGTATGGATCGGGCTGCGCGCCGCGGCAGTGTTGGTAAATTATCGGACCATAGGGGATTTTACTAGTTTTCCCTGATTAGCGGATATTTACTGCATTTACTGTTGGTTATAGAACTGTGTAGTGTTCTTATAGGATTTCTTATTTTCAATTGTTATTTATTGCTATTACTCACTGAGTTGGAGTACTCACTTTACTCCCTGCACCTTGTGTGCAGATGCAAGGATCCCGGAGTCTTAGCTGAGCTTATCTGTTGCTGCCCAGTTCAGTACCGGAGTCATCGAGGTAGCTGCTGGCATCCGCAGGACCCGATTTCTCCTCTTATCCTTTCCTTTACTTCCGTATCTAGTTTTTCCTTTGTATAGGATAATAATCAGTTGTATCTAGAGGCTCAGACTTGCGACGCCGGATCTGTTGGGATGTTATTACTGTTGTTATGGTATCCGCACTATTTTATTATTAACAAACCGAGAGTTTATGCTTAATTGGTATTTTTAAGTTTAATAATTGGAAATGGAAATATTCAATGGTCGGGCTTGCCTAACAAGGTGTTGGGCGCCATCACGACCGGGGTTTGGGTCGTGACAAGTTGGTATTAGATCCAGGTTACTTGGTCTCGCGAATCATGAGCCAGTTTAGTAGAGTCCCGCGGATCGGTACAGAGACGTCTATACTTATCCTCGAGAGGCTGCAGAACCTTTAGGAAACACTTCATATTTTTGAAATTCTTGTCGTGCGACTTTGTT